>QEOT01008770.1:1656-85232 GCA_003123785.1 Pterocarya stenoptera | reverse complement strand
GCCTTTTGGCAAAAGGAAGGATACCCTTTTTGGTCTACTTACTAGTTAACCTAAACAAATTGGTTGATTTCTTTTGTGGAAGAAAATTTCCTTTCTGGCCTGGTGCACATAGTTCTCGTACTCTTTTTTTATAGGTAAATGATTATATTAATATTAATATGAATAGGCATAGACAGTGTGATTCGGTTCTCATATTAATTTCTGAAATGATTTTTTTAGATTGCTTTCTTTGGTGCTTACTGATAGATATATATGCTTAGAAGGTTTAGTTCTTTTATATTTTCATAGATTTGAACATTTTGAGAATGAGGCAATGAAAGACATCAAATACGTTTTATTGCCCTTACTAGGAAGGTCAAATGTTGGGAAGTCGTCGCTACTTAATGCCCTTACTAGACAATGGGGTGTTGTTCGAACATCCGACAAGCCTGGCCTTACTCAGGTGCTATACTTTTCTTAGAACTGCGAGTTTCAGTATCTGTGGACTTGTTTATTAATGACAATGGTTCTTCTGCAGACTATTAATTTCTTCAATCTGGGGTCAAAGCTCTGCTTGGTTGATTTGCCTGGATATGGCTTTGCTTATGCAAAAGAAGAAGTTAAGGATGCTTGGGAGGAGCTTGTAAGTATGCAACAAAAATGCACCTTTTCTTGTGTAGCTGCTTTCTAGCCTATTCTGGAAATAAACAACTGAGACCATGACATTTGCATTCCCCAAGATGCTGATGCTACGTGGTACCATGTCCTGTGCACGAAATTCATCTGTAATTCACCTATGATCAGTCTCAAAATACTAAAAAACATGCCAATTTCTTTTTGCTAGGTCACTTGGGTAAGATCTGGACAAAGATTTTTTTTGGTAATGTTGGGACAACTATTAAAGAATTTAAGTTGCTATTTTGAAGCAATTTTGGGAAGCATGGAGAGTAGTTATAGCTCCATTAATGTGATACCCTATATGATAAATATAAGGGTAGGTGGTGTATGGGATCCCATATTGCTTGGGAAGGAGAAGTTCCTGCTCTTTATAAGGTTTCAATGGGGCTCTAATTGTATAATTGATTAGTCATTTTGGAGTATAGGCTATGTGGTTTAGGCCTTCCATTGGGGTGTTACAATTAATGGATGCAATTCGATCAACCTGATAATTGTATTAATTTTTTGTGAGTTTTAAAATTGGAAGTTTAGGTAGTTGTTGGTGTGAGAAGTGGCAAATTGGGTTAGTGGTCTGGATTACTTCTGTATAAGTCCTGCATTCTTTTGATGTATAAAAAAGTGGGTTTTTATTGTTACATGTACCTATGAACTTCTTGCTCAAAATCTTTTAATCTGTAGGTAAAGGAGTATGTTTCCACGAGAGTTGGTCTGAAACGGGTATGCCTACTTGTTGATACAAAATGGGGTATGAAGCCAAGGGATCATGAACTCATCAATTTGATGGAAAGGTGCACGTACACATTTGTAATATTGGTACTTTCCAATTGATTTCCCTTGAGAGTTAAATTTTTGGAATATATACTCATATGCTATGGTTGAGGCATGTAAATTGGAGACCCATATTAAAATAAGAAACCAGCCTGTTCTGTTAACAGGATATTCAATGCACATACACAAGTAATACCTTTTTTTTAACGGTCCCACTTGGGTTGTGGCAGTCTATTTTCCACATATATGTTTTGAGTCTATTTAAAATGTCTTTTAGTACTCATACCTGTGGTGCATACCATTTGTTATTGTGCATTTTCATCATACTAGTGCACAAAGGTCACCAATATTACAGTATTGGGTTTGGAGAAACGTATATAGCTAACCACCTCAAGTTGATGCTATGGGTTGGCGAATAGTGATCTGATCCAGCCCAAAACCACTTGAGGTGGTATGCTATTTCCACATTGGTCTTCTGCATCTTCATTGTTCTGTGTATGTATATGTACAGGAAATTACCTATAAGAAAAAAAGTATATGTACAGGAAACAATAGTCCTGCTAAAAGTGGCATGTACTTAACTTTTATGCTTTTCAATATCTCTCTTTACAGACACCAGACTAAATACCAGATTGTATTAACCAAGACGGATATGGTTTTCCCTATTGATGTGGCACGCCATGCGATGCAAATTGAAGAGGTGAGTGTTGCACAAGTTTGGTGACATTTTTTTCAAAATGTACCTCTGCCTCCAGTAAGACTAACATGTCTCTAAATACGATTTGGTTTTATGCAGAGTCTCAAGGCAAATAAATCTGTAGTTCAACCTTTGGTATGAAAGCATAACTTCATTTGATTGATTGAATCACTCAATATTATACACTTAATAAATTTTTATCGTTGTTCAAAGAGAGCTAAGTACTTTGAAAATGGTTTGAACTTCAGATGATGGTAAGCGCAAAATCTGGAGCTGGTATCCGAAGTTTAAGGACAGTGCTTTCTAAGATTGCACGGTTTGCCAAGCTCTAATCCAACTCAGAATTTGTTTCATTTAGGTAAGTTCATGTCATATACACTATATAGTTCAGCATTGCTTATTAACATTTTCACATACATTTAGTCAGTCCCATGAGATTATATATTTGGGTCTTGTGAAATTGACCGGTGATTCCAGCCCTACACATGCAAACAAACTACTCAGAATGAGCGTAGGATGACCCAGACCAAGTACTCTGTTGTACTGTTTAGCGCTTAATATAAATGATATAAGTGGCGCATATTGCTTCCTTGCAGGCTGATGTGAACTTTTCTGGCTCCAAATATTTCCTTGCAAAACTGAAAGCCTCTAATCCATAAAAACAATCAATGTGCAGATTTTGCTGTTTGTGGGCAGCTTACTGACAAGACGGGTGTCTTTACCTTCTTTTGATAGAGATGCCTGCCAATTCCACTCTGCAGGACGATATGGATGGTGTTGACAGGTGTTACAACAGGATGTTTTCTTGTAGATTGTGATGCTTCGGAAAATAAGTTTTTATTCTTTTTGAAGAAATTGATAGTGCGATTAGAAACTTTTTTATTGTCATTTTTTTAATGAAAGCTCTGATTTATATGAAGTTGCACTTGAATTGAATTGGCGAAATGGACTAGGTTGCTCCCATTTGGCTTGTCCCTAGCCCGAAAATGTGTTTTGTTTTGTTTATTTTTCCCTGGTTACTTAGATGTTGATCAATGGATTCAGTAGCTGTTCGAAAGGTTTTCATATACAAGAATATCCGGATCTAAGCTTATGTTCAGCTTCTACTTCTCCACATGTTTGGATGCCTAGATAGGTACGTGTTCATTGCAAGTCTTTCTTTATTTGAAACGTTTCCTAAATGTTAGAATAATATCATCCTCAAGCGATGCTTAATGAAAGCACCCAAATATGGTGTTGGAAATAACACAATTGGAACCGTTTAACTTTGGTCACATGATGAATCATCCTCCCAAACTCTTGATAGACAATAATTTACTACAATTTACATTTTTTATTGTATGATGCTCTTTGACGTAGCAATTCTTCCCAAAATCTCAAAAAAAGTGGAATTTCATGTGTTAGATTTGAAGTATGGTATTTTGAGCTAATTCTAGGAAAGAGTTGTTAAAATTTGAGCTTTATTTTCCGAGTAAAAATGAGATTTATTTTGTTATCTCAATATATAAATGAATAATACTATTATGTTGTTTTATTTTGTCCCTTCATTTTGACCGTTGATGTATTTATTTATTTTTTTAATTTTTTTTCTTTTACTTATTGATTAAAGAGTATTATTAGTATATTAGTGTTATTTTTTTTATTTTTAAAAAATATTTAAATATGTTAAAAAAAAAGAAAAAAATAAAAAATAACTAGTGGTAGGCACACTAGCACTATCCTATATAAATTAGGTTAGGTTATGGCTTGACTTGGATTCGATCCAAAATAATCACCCACAAGAATAGAAATACATTTGAACAGACGTGGCTGCATGTCCTTTCAACCGACGACAAATTATTTATTGATTACACGTTTTTATATTAATTTAAAAATAATGGAGAAAGTGGCCAAATGGGATCCAAGTCAGGGTCCAGCAAATGGTAGACCTTTTCTTCTCCAAAACAGTGGACCTTTTCCTCTGCCTGCTCCATTACTCAAAACACTTCCAGAATTTGTGTGCGCGCTTATTCCATAATCTCATATGGGCAACTAATAATAATAAAACTTATCAAACGCGCTAGTCTGCTGAGAATTTTTGTCTGAACTTTAGTTTTATAGTATAAACATCAAGATTTTAACCGAATTTTTTAAGTAAAGAAAATTGCTATAGTCATAAAGAGAAATTACAAAAATAAATGATATGATTTTATACAATACGTTAGATTTATTTTATAATAAAAATTATTTTAAAATCTAACATACATATTAAGCTACATTAATTATTGATTTACTTTTGTAAATTTTTTGTTGTGGCTATATTATTCAAATATTATTTTAGAAAATTTGGGCAAAAACTCTCCAATATCCAGATTCAAATGAAAAGGGTAAACACTTGAATAATGTCATCTGTTAAAATCAAAGTTGTGGAAATTTGATAAAACAAAAAAGAAAAATGGCAAAAATCTCACGCGTTGCCAACCGAATTTGACAAAACTTCAACTGCACCCACTCCCGGCTTTTTCACTTTTTCTTCGTTCATAGCAAATTTTCTGTGCTGAAACATTCATTTCTCAATCCCCCCTGTTCTAATCGGATCGGGAAAATGTGTCCGCTGAGGCTTATTTTGATTTTCCTCTCCGCCACTCTCGCCGGCTTCTTCGTCCTCCGAAACCTCAAATCTCACCAGCCGCTCCAAGAAGAAGTCGCCGGCGCCGAAGATCACGTCGTTAAGGACCCCAACCTCGAGTCATCCAAGGTCTCCACCATTTCATAGGGCTTTTTCTTTGTTCTTCTTTCAAATTCTTTCTTTTCCTTCCCTCTCCCCCCAAAGACTTCAATTTCTTTTCACATTTGTTTATTTAGTTCTGAATTTGGGATTTTCAGGTCCGTTCGGCGTTCTGGACCTGTGTCGACATGGCTAGTGGTCGATACCTGTGGAGGCATTTGGTCTCTGCGTCCTCTAAGAACTCCGATTGATCTGTGTCCATGGCACTGCTACTGTGTACTCCTTTGTAGGTACATGGCTGAACCATCATTTACCTCTATGGTGTTGCTGTTGTAATCTTTAGAGTCGTTTGAACACCTCTATATTCTTGTTTGTTGTTGTTGGAAAAGCTGTTATCAAAATTTACGTATACCTGGAATTACACGGAACTGTACCCTTGTAGAGATTGTGATTCGGTTCTGTTTATTAAGAATTTGATTTTTCTAATGTATTGTGTGTGAAATAAAGAAACTTGAATTGCTGACAGAGTAGAATTGGTACGTGTTGTGGGGGTGAAATCAAGCCTGTAACTGATTAATTCAGGTTTTCATGGAACTGAATCTTGATTCTTTATTCTCTCAGGTGATAGAGAAAGCATAGGACTAAGGACACAACATTTTTGCTTTGGTGTTAGCAACTAGAGTAATTTTTATGCAATGTGCAGCAGGATCTTGAGAGGGTAGTCTTGGTTTTTTTCATCTTCTTGCGATCTTGGCATCAAGTTCCAAAGTTGAGTGTCGTGTAAGAGTTTTATTTAAACTCTATGTCCCGCACACCCATATCCTAATGGGTTTAGACTAGATCAAATATTATCACTTAATTAATAAGTCACAGTGGGACAATAATACTTCTCTATCTAGTCACAGCGGGACACGAAATCTATAAATAGTACTGAGGGGTTTAGGGTTCTCACCTACAACATTATTGTGCCTCTAGCCATCGGGAGACACTTGGAGGCTAAGTTGCTAGGGTGATCCTTGTCTTATAGTCAGGTTGGATTCTTCATCGAACTATAATGGAGAAATGTACGTCTTTTAATTGTTATTATTTTCTTATTGTGGATCATAGAAGATCAAATATCTAATTATTAATGTTCATTTTAAAATATTTAACATGTGGTATCAGAGCTTCAGGTTACAAATATTTTATGATCTTGATAAAATATATAGTAAATAAATGACTATTTGATTTTATATGTGCCTCCGTATGTCTCTCTCGATTTTTACGATGTTGTGGTCGACTGAAAACACTATGTCCTTTCGGTCTGAAAAATAAATTTACGATGGTGTTTTTTAAGTAACTATTATGTGTTCTCATATGAAGAATTAAGCAGTGATATTCATGTATGTGTTTCGGTTTTTAAGTTTTTCTTATTTTCTCCCTTTATTGTATTGTGTCTGTGTTGGGTTAAAAAGGGAGTTGAGGAAGGGACCGCCATGTGGGTTGGTAGTGTGCGGCGTAAGGTGGCTGGTGTCACCGTACCGGTAACTCGACACGTATGGCGGTGTAAAGGGGGCGGCGTAAGTGGTTGTGAAGCCTCAAATGGGTGCTGCCTGATAGTGATTTCCCTTGGTTTTTTGGTACAACAACAAAAGGAGGGGTATTTTGGCACTAGGAGGAGGCTGAGAACCTCCTCTTCAACGCCTCTGTGATGGTGGCGCAGAGGGCTTTAAAGCCCAGTGGTTGCAGTGGTGATTTTGATTTTAAAAAAAGGGATAGCAGTGAAAGGAGGTGGACGTCGGAGGCGGGAGGAGGCCGAGGACACCATGCTGTCTTCTCTTCGCCAGCGATGTCCTTGGTTGTGCAAAACCGAAGGAAGTTTGAAAACTGACTGGTACGGCGCTGCTTGGATGAAGAAGAAAGAAGGAGGTGTTTGCTGTCTAGGGTTTTCAAACCATAAGGGTTTGGGTTTTGGGTCGGGCCATGGGCTTTGGCCCAGTCCAAGAAGATTTAAAACTGTAATAAGGGTACGGGCCAGCACAGTGGGCCAGAAATCTGGCCCAGCCCAATTACAGAAATTAAAAAAAATAAAAATTGGGCCAAAGAGTCAGGTCTGGTCCAACCCAAGGTCACTGTGTGACCAAACCCACGGCCTCACCATTGAACCAAGTTTCGGACCGGGTTACTAGACCGGTCTGGTCTAAACCCGGACCGGTCAGATTATAATAGAATATAATATAATTATTTTAATATGATTTATTAAAAAATTAAAAATTCTGAAATTTGATTTTTCTTTTATGTGCATGTTCTTATTGTTAAATACATGTATGAATTATTTAATATTTATTTTTCTCTTATTTAAATTATTGTTATTATGCCATATATAATTGTTTATCTAATATGGGGAAAATGATTTACACTAAAATTAAGGAAAACATTGGTTGCCCAAAGGTACAAGATTTTCTTAAATTTTGATGAAAAATTATTAAACTCTATAGTAAGTTAGATATGATGGAATGAACAATTTTTATGATGGAATGAACAATTTTTGTGTGTCAAGATTTACACCCAAAGGAGGGTCTTGATGACACTACAAGTTCATCCATCAAATTAAGGTTGGAGTGAACAATTTGTGTGTAAAGATCTAACCTTAAAGGAAGGTCTTGATGACACTACAAGTTCATCCATCAAAGTAAGGTTGGATGAAATAATTTGTATGTCAAAGTTTACTCCTAAAGGAGAATTCTGATGATCTAACTAGTCCATCCACAAAATTTAATACTGGTGAGAATACTTTGTTTATCAAGATCTACTCCCAAAGGAGGGTCTTGATGACATTATGAGTTTATCCATAATTGTTTAAATTCTGATTATTGTTTGAGTGTCTAACTCAAAGCATTATGTGAAAAAAGTTTTCTTGCAGTAAGCGTATCGACATCATTACATTCACAGACTTCATCTGTTCCTGTTTTGAATGCCTCTAATTTTTCTGAGTAGGTTGAGTGAGTCAAATTCACCTTAGGAGTTCTTGACTTGGATTCATCCGAGTCCAAAACTACCACCCATCACTGAGAGTAGTAACATAGATGAGAGAGAATCATTTAAACAGTGTGAGAGATCAAACAGGCTAAGTCTAATGTTAATGAGAATGACCATGACTGAAAATATAAAAAATTCACTCCCTGGTATTAAGGATGCCCAAATATTTTTGCAAAATGTTGAGGAGAGGTTTCGGTCCGCAGATAAATCTTTAGTAGGAACATTGACGGCTAGACTTACTACCTTGAAATGACAAATATTGTTGCCAGATTACAAACTCTGGGAATGAAAGTAGAGGAGTCATTTATTGTACATTTTATTCTGAACTCATTGCCACCTTAGTATAGTCCATTCCAGATGCATTATAATTCTATTAAAGATAAATGGAATGTGAATGAGTTGGCAAGTATGGTTGTTTAGGAGGAAGCAAGACTGAAACAACAAGGACATTACTCTGCTAATTTTGTGACTAAAGAAGCTGTAAAGAAAAAGCACCATTATGGCAAAATGAAACGAACTGAACCACTGAAAGGAAAGCTACGAAAGTCAATCTGGTTCAATATAACAGTAGTAAATGCTACTTTTGTGAGAAACATGGACACATGAAAGCGAGTGTCCGAAACGTAAAGTTTGGTTTGAAAAGAAGGGTAAGCCTTTTACTTTTGTATGTTTTGAATCAAACCTTGTAAATGTTCCTACTAACTCTTGGTGGCTAGATTCGGGTGCTAATGTTCATGTTTCCATTACCATGCAGGGATACCTTACAAGCCATACACCAAACCCCAATGAACGATTTATTTTTATAGGAAACAAGAATAAGGCTGCAATTTTAGCCATAGGAGTTTTTCGTTTAGTTTTGAGTATCGGTCACTGTTTAGACCTTCATAACACAGTTTTTGTGCCTCCTGTGAGGTGTAATTTAATTTCTATATCCAGACTTGACACTGATGTTTATTCTTTTTCATTCCATAATGGTAGTTTAAATATGTTTAGAGACACCTTATCTATTGGTTCTGGGTTTCTTTCTGATGGCCTTTTATCGACTTTGCCTTGATAATGCATTTGTTAAAAATACCTATACCCATCACCATGAAGCATCTATTGGAACTATAAGAAACATGATGAATGAAAATTCGTATGACTTGTGGCATAAAAGATTGGGGTACATCTCCAAAGAAAGGTTACAGAGATTAGTAAAAGAATGAACATTTCCGCATTTAGATTTTACTAATCTTGAAATGCTTGTGGATTGCATTAAAGGAAAAGAAAACAAACATACTAAAAAAGGTGCCGCAAGAAGTAAGGAGATTCTTGAAATAATTCACACAGATATATGTGGACCATTCTCCACTGAATGTTTTGGTAGAGCAAAGTATTTTTCACCTTTATAGATGATTTTTTACGGTTTGGATATATCTATTTGCTACATGAGAAATCTCAAGCTATATCGGTACATGAGGTATTTCTCATGAAGGTGGAAAGGCAGTTAGATAGAAAGGTGAAAATTATTAGGTCAGATCGAGGTGGTGAATACTATGGAAAGTATGACAAATTAGGTCGTAACCCTGGCCCATTCGTCAAACTTCTTGAATAGCATGACATTGTTGCACAATACACGATGCCAAGGACACCAAAGTAGAATAGTGTGGCTGAAAGACGTAATCGAACCTTATTGGATATGATCAGAAGTATGGTAAGCAATTATACCTTACCCAAATCATTGTGGGGTGAAGTCATTAAAACGATAATGTATATCTTACACCGAGTTCCTAGTAAGTCAGTTTCAAAAACTTATTTCGAGCTATGGATTGGTAGGACACCAAGTTTAAGACACATGCATGTTTGGGGTTGCCTAGCTGAAGTGAGACTTTACAATCTATATGTAAGGAAATTGGATCCTAGAGCAGTAAGCGGGTACTTTATTGGGTACCCGGAGAGATCCAAAGGGTATAGGTTTTACTATCCTAATCCCAGTTCGAGAATAGTGGAAACAAGAAATGCCAAATTCATTGAACTTGGTGAGATCAGTGGGAGAATGGAACTTGGAGATGTGATCATTGAGGAAGTACGGGTAGATGTCCCCATACCTACATTCTCAGAAAAGATAATGGTTCCTCTAATTGATCATCACAATGATACATTGAAACAAGTAAATGATCACCCATCTCAGAATGAGAATGCCACAGATGAACCAAGTTCGGAATCACCAGAACAAGTAGTCTTACGCAAATCTCAGAGAGATTAGAGATCTGCTATTTCAGCAGACTATGTGGTGTATCTCCAGGAATCTGAATTTGACATTGGGACAAGTGAAGATCGTTTTCACAAGCTATAAAGAATAGTGATTCTAGTAAATGGATCGATGCCATGAAGGAAGAGTTGAAATCCATGGATCAGAATCAAGTCTGGGATCTCGTTGAATTGCCTAAAGGGTGTAAAAGAGTAGGTGTAAATGGATCTTTAAGACCGAACGTGACTCAAAAGGCAACGTTGAACGATATAAGGCCAGACTTATAACTAAGGGTTTTACTCTGAAAGAAGGCATTGATTACAAAGAGACTTTTTCTCCAGTAAAAAAAAAGGACTCTTTCAAGATTATTATGGCATTGGTGGCTCATTATGATTTAGAGTTCCACCAGATGGATGTGAAAACGACATTTTTAAATGAATGTTTGGATGAAGAGGTCTACATGGAGCAGCCAGAAGGCTACTCAGGAAAGGGTAAAGGTCACCTAGTATGTAGGCTCAAGAAATCGATCTACGGGCTTAAACAAGTCTCCCGACAATGGTACTTAAAGTTTAATGATACCCTTATTGCTTTTGGATTTAAAGAAAACATCGTTGATCAATGTATATATCTAAAGGTTAGTGGGGAGTAAATTTATATTTCTGATCCTGTATGTTGATGATATTTTGTTGGCTATTAGTGATCTTGGTCTACTTTATGAAACCAAGGGTTTTCTCTCAAAAAACTTTGAAATGAAATATATGGGTGAGGCATCCTTCGTGATCGAAATCAAAATTTTTTGGGATCGAAAACGAGGACTGTTGGGATTGTCTCAAAAAAGTTACATAGAAAAAGTTCTTGAGAGATTTGACATGAAAAGTTGTTCATCACTGGATACTCCAATATCAAAAGGTGATAAGTTTAGATTATCACAATGTCCTAAAACAAAGTGGGAGTGTAAAGAGATGGCAAAAATCCCCCATGCTTTGGTTGTGGGGAGCTTGATATATGCACAGATTTGCATGAGGCCAGACATTAGTTTTGCAGTCGGCATGTTTGGGTGCTACCAAAATAACCCAAGGATGTCTCATTGGAAAGTAGCGAAAAGGGTATTGCGATATCTGCAAGGAACTAAGAATTACTAGCTTACCTTTAGAAGAACTGACAGTTTGGAGGTAATTGGATACTCAAGCTCTGATTTTACCGTTTGCTCTGATAGCAGGAAATCTACTTTAGGTTATGTTTTCCTGTTGGCTGGTAGAGCAATCTCATGGAGAAGCATGAAGCAAACAATCACTGCTTCACCTACAATGAAGGCTAAGTTTGTGGCTTGCTTTGAGGCCACAATGCATGGTTTATGGTTGAGGAACTTTATTTCAGGACTTGGAGCTGTCGACTCTATTGCCAAGCCGCTGAGAATTTATTGTGATAATTTCTCTGCAGTATTTTTCTTCAAAAATGATAGGTATTCTAATAGTGTCAAGGACATAGAGCTCAAATACCTAAGCGTTAAGGAGGAAGTACCAAAAGAAACAGTGTCCATAGAATATATTAGTACTATGGTTATGATAGTAGACCCATTGACAAAGGGTCTCGTAGCAAAGTAGTTTAAAGAACATGTTGATAGAATGGGTCTTATGATGTGAACATGTTAATAAGCTTGTAGATGTTTTGAATTTTTATTACTTAATGATATCTATTATGGTTGTTTTGTTTATATTTTCTTGTCTTTCCATTTTATATGTACATTAAATGGTATGGATGAATGATGACAAGATAATGTCTACAATAGACATGAATTGAAACCCAAGGTATTACAATATTATCCTTAATTGTCTTAATTAAAGATTGCGTTAAATTAAGTTACTGGTGTTGTGGTACATGGAATGGAATTTGTTGATTATATAACAGAGGATCACCATGATTCGTATTGGTAGCTGATTTGACATTTGATATTACGGAACTCATGTAATGTATTTTGAGCTATGAAAGTTTTATGGAAATGAACTTGCGTAGTATGGTTAATTTCCTGTAATAAACCTATAAATGGAAAATATTATTTTATGGGTGTATGGGCCAAGTGGGAGAATGTAAGAGTTTTATTTAAACTCTATATCCCATACACCCATATCCTAATGAGTTTAGACTAGTTCAAATATTATCACTTAATTAATAAGTCAAAGTGAGACAAGAATATCTCTATATCTAGTCACAGTGGGACACGAAGTCTCTAGATTTCTTGATGGCAGAAGTCTATAAATAATACTGAGGGGTTAAAGGTTCTCACCTACAACATTATTGTGTCTCTAGCTATCGGGAGATGCTTGGAGGCTAATAAGTTGTTAGGGTGATCCTTCTCTCATAGTCAAGTTAGATTCTTCATCGAACTTTGATGGAGAAATGTAAATCTTTGAAATGTTATTATTTTATTATTGTGGATCATAGAAGATCGAAGATTCAATTATTAATGTTCATGTTAAAATATTTAACATGTTGTGCCTTGATTGTGGAACAAGGGAGAAATAGATTGAATAATGTTTTTTGACACCGAGCGGTTATTAGGGGCGGGGCTTATGAAATGTTTTCTGGTGCGCGTGCTTCCAATTTTTGTAGTTAAAAGTTGTTTAAGTGGGTGTTGTGTCCCATATGCAAAATTAACTTTGTAAGCTTGCTGTTCTGGGGTCTAAAAGTTTCATTTTGAGCAGAGACAATATGTCCTATGTTGCGGGTCCTATGTTGCGGATGCATGCTTGCTTACATGCAAGCACAAGGCACCAAGGGAAAGTGCTTCTTATTCTTACAGTAAAGTGCATCTAATGAAGTGACCTTAAAGCGCAAAAGTGGGTGCTTCCTGTGAAAGCACTAGGAACAAATAACGTCTTCTTCATATTCCATTAATATATCTGTGATTACATTGAAAATTACCTTCGATCCAAAAAAAAATAAGAATTACATCCTCCCGAAACCCCTGTTCTCCCCCCTGCGCAATTAGTGATATTCACTCTGTTACACGTGCTTTTGGTTATATTTTGTAAAAGCATGTTTTTTACTTTGATCTCTGATACAATGGATGGGTACATATGTAATGTCAACTACAGAAAATGTAAGGCCCAAGATAGTAGCACCTAATTCTATTATTTAGAATACAATACAAGTGAATGATTGCTTTGTTTCCTATTGATAATTTCATTCCAGGTTCTTGTTTAGAAATTTTAAGACATTAGATAGCCTATGCCGAATTTGGAATTTTGTACCCACAATTCTTTTGCATTTGCCCAATGCTTGAACTGTTTGAGCCAAATAAATATCTTTTTTGGAATTTGTATGTAAGTTTTATTGATTGTATTTGAAAAGTTTCTCTCTTGGAAATAATTGTATATTGTGAATGCTTTACTACAGTTAGGCTTGCACTTGTGTTTTTCCCTTGTTGCATAGGCTTCACAAGGCCTTTGCACTCAAGTACACTTAAGGCTTTTAACAACAATGAATATGTCCAAGGCATTTACAATGGGAACTCATCTACGTGAAGGCTACTTGGAAACATGAAGCTTCTTTGTACGATTGTTTGTAGCATTAGCTTTCAAATTATATTGATTTGTGTGGGACACAATGAATCGGCACATCCTATGCCTCAACGAGACTTGGAATATATCAGAGAATAATTGAAGTGTTTAGATTTGGTTTCTAGGAGCCTGTATATCTGTCATTCTTAGCCCATTTTGGCCTTTGACTGGTGTTTTGGTATGCCAGAATGTTTACGTTGGCCCTTCATTGTGTTGTGTAATCCACCAGAAGTGGTTGAATATCTCCAAAGCCTTGGACTGTCTCCTGTTCCTTGCTACTCTCTCTCTCTCTCTGTGCCTATGTGGTTGCATGAGCATGGGTCTTTTTTTTTTTATAGGTAAGTTGTAACATGAGCGTCTGTTTTTTTATAGGAAAAAGTCTAGTCTCCCATCTGATTGAATACCACGAAATCTTCTATGCCCCTCTTCAAGCTATGTGCAATTTGATATTTTGAATTCTTCGATCGTTAACATTGCAGCTCTCACAGCTCATTGAGATGCTAACAACTTCCTTTTATACTCTTTGGCACGGCACCATTCCTTAAAGATTCTCATTGTATTACTTATCAAAAAAAGATTCTCATTGCATAGATTCAAGTTCAGAAGGGTTGTGGCATCTTATCTAGAACCTTTAGTGACAATTGTTCCTGCATACCCACAGCGTACCTTAGCAACCCAAGCTTCTTGATGCTGTGTCGTGATAGAAGGTTATATGCATAGAAATTTTCCATGGAAATAAGCACCTTCCTTTGACTCAGTAGTTGAAGAATGGATTGGTATTGTGCGTGTTCTTCTTTATTCTTATCAAGCTCATTGCTTGTGGGTGTCAAATATGGTTATTGATGGTTAGAATTAGAGTGGTTAAAAGCAGCAGTATGAAAAGTTAGTTCCTTTGTAACGCTTCTTTGCAGAAACTTTCCTCGTATGGCATATGACTCTAGAGCATTCTTGATGTGTGCATTCATGTAGTGCTTGATTTGGTTGACAAGAAAACAGATGAATGAGTTCGGAAGGTGGCATTGAAGTGAACTTGCAACCTAACTAGTATTATATTCTTTCCACTTCCATTGAGGGATTTCAGCAGCACTCAATTTACATTAAGTGTATTGTTTGGAATGGGAATATTTTTTATAGAGAAATTCTACATGGAAGTCTTACACCGCGCACTTCTACTTGATTAACACGTAATTTATCATTTTTGTCATTCTATCTTAATGCTTAATTATTTTGTGTCTTTAAATAGAATGACAAAAATGACAAATTCATGTTAGTGAGGTGGAGACGATCTTTCCCTGCTGCTCTTTCCTTGTAGCATTTCTCTTTTTTATATGCTATACCTTCTCTTTCTCTGCTGCTCTTTCCTTAGTCTGTGGGGTCCGTGGGGAAGGAAGTGGGCTGGAGAGGCATGGTGTTTGTTCGTTTACAACTCAAAACAATCCATGGTGCTTTTCGATGATGAAGTCACCATTAATAATCTTGACTTTTCTATGAACACATAGAATTAATGAGGTTTTCTTTTAGATTATTGGCAAGGGATAAGGTTCATCGGATTGTTAGGTACATGTCACGGATTGTTAGGAACATGTCGAGTGATGATGACTGCTGGAGTTAAAGCATTTTGGGGCCTCTAATCCTGCTTAGTGAACTGACTGTAGTTTACGTTGGGTGTTTCGAAAACAGTTAAAAACATTAGAGCCCTCTCTTTATTGGGTCACTTGGAAGGAAGGAAGGAATTTACAGGTGAATTAATTAAGAAAGTCTAAAGGTGAAAACATAGTTACAAAATGGAAAAACTCTGGAATTCACTGTTCACTATGTGTGAAAAAAGTTCACTCTAAGAGGATTCAACGGAAAATGAGTTGGTGGAAATTTTTTTTGTTGAAAAGAAAGTAAATAATGAGAAAATATGAGCTGTTGTTTTTCATTTATTGAGCTTGTGTAACAATTGTCAATAGGAGACAGACCGATCATAACACAGTGTTTTCATTCCACGATATCGAAATGTCTCGAGTCATGAATTTTGTTAGAAAAGAAAGAAAACTAAATGGACATTGATACTGAATTAAAAATAAATTTATTTCTTTTTTTCGAATTTTTTTTGTGCCTTTTTCGGTTTTTCCTCTATTAGAGAGACCGAGAGTGGTGATGGAAACGTAGGCAAAAGAAAGGAAAGGAAAGGCCACAGTTTGCTTTCATTCATTTGGGCTCCTCTCAATTTTAATTTCTAACTCCTCAAAATTCAAATTAAAAATCTTCCACTTTTGTCCAAGTATTATAAAAAAGTCGGACATCTCTGCTGGGAACAATGAAAACCACCGAGTGGACAACATAGGTTTCATACTACGGTTTGACCAAAATATAAACACTGATCCCTCACCATTGGACTTGCAGAATTTTTTATTTTTTTGCCTCTCATTCCAAAAATTATTACAAAGAAAAAAGAAGCAACCTATGATGTTTCTAGTAATCGCAGAAACTCCACATGATCTCTTTCGATACAAGTGGTTGAAAATAACATGCCACGTAAAAAAGATGACCAACCAAACCAAAACACCCTTCCTTTCCTTCTAAAGCAACCAAACCGACACTGTCAAACACGTATACGATGGATAACTCGGTTGTCCAGATGGAACCATTTGGAGGAGTTGCTTAATTGAAAACATGGGGTCAGTTTCAAATATCACATGATTACATCGCACTATTGCCTTGCTTTATTTCTCGACCATAAGAATAAAATGAGGGTCCCCCTCGTTAAAGAGACTTCGCCCACCTTTGGAGAACATTCTTTGAAAAGCCAGGTGGGTATTTGGCCTTGTGTCCGTTAAGGATTCACCATATCAATAAAGCAAGACCACAAATATCTTTAAACCATGCACAAAAAGTTAAGTTTGAACTGCATCCATCACTAGGACTGAATACAAAAAAATGTGTGACACATCAAGGAGATTGGTGTCCACTGTTCATCATAAGCAAAAATCTCATGGCAAAGAGACCATTCAATTTCTTGTAAATGTGTAAATTTGTTAGTATTCATGTTCCATGGTTTTGCTACTAGAAGTCTAGGAAATGGACAAAAATGGGGATGAAAGAACCAAAAATCTGTTTTCACATTTCTTATTTAATCATTACAATTTTTTTAAATTCCCACACAAAATAAAATAAACAATTCAACTTTTTCAAATCCCAAAACAAAAATAATATTAAAAAAATATATTCTAATAATATTTTATTCAATTTTTAACTTTAATTTCAACTCATCTCATTTTATCTTATCTGAAAAACGAATGAGGCTAAGAATCTGGTTAAGCAGTGAGCTAAGAGATCAAAGATTCAGCCTGTCAAAGGAAAATGATCAACTTGCAACCATTTTACGACCCTATAGGAAATGGAGGATAACTTTGCAAAATTGAAATTCATTTTTAATGAAGTTCAATGATTTCATTGGTTGATTCAAAATGGGCTAAAAAAAGTTGTAGTTGTATCATTACTTGCTGTCAAGATAGGGCCAATAACTAATACAAAAGTAGCAATTAAATAAGTACGGGTAGCTTGTAAGGATAACGTTCATAATCAGATCATTAACTTGCGATGTTGTTCTACTTGCATCATTGTGAACAATATCACACTAGCTACAACCTGTTTGTGCCTAAACCAGGATGAGTATATGGTGATATATGATCAATGACACCTCTAATACACCAGCTATTCATCTATCCAAAATTTCGAAGAAACCTTAATTAATAAGAAAATCCAATAAAGGCATACGTTGGCTCATATCAAGACCTTCGAATATGGTCGTGATCCTTTCAAGGTATCTTGATATCACCAGGTTTAAAACCATGGAAAACCGAACTGAAACAAATCAATAAAACATGATTGTGAGTAAAACAATGAGAGAAGAACATGAAAAACAATACCAGAAAATTGTATTTGATGTTTTTGTGTCTTTTGGGGGAAAAAAAAAGTGATCAAGCATATACAACAAACACAACAAATATATAGAGTTAGGGAGAACCACACTTACAAGGACACATACAACAGCCAAAAAAGGCAGATTACCAATAAATAAATAAAAATCAAGCATAAGATGCCATGGGAAATCTGGCAATGTGTTTTCATTGTTCTTGTTGCTGATTCTGCTCCTGCTGCTGCAGCTCAGGCAGTTTCTGCTGTTGCTCACCTTGCCATACCCAAACAATATCTCTTAGAGCAGGCTTTATATTCTCTTTCACCATTTGCTGATATTCTATGGTATCTCCATTTGCTTTCTTAACCTCCACCAAATGAAAAGATGGAGTGACCTCAAAGATCTCTGCATCAATGGACAATATCCCCTTCCTACCTTCCTTCATTCCCTCCAACTTTAACAAACCTGCCTCCTTCTTCATCACTTTCATCCTCAGATGCTTGGCAATTTCTTCCAGCTTAGAGATGATGACTGGGGCAGGTTTTCTGGAAGTAAACCTTTCTTCTCTCCTTTGACAATCTACTTCAAATAAGCCAGAAAGATCAAACCCAGCTGATAGGGAAATGATATCAAAAGCATTCAAGCTTGAAGGTCTAGCTAACTCTTGCTTTGAGTCAGCAGTCATACTGCTATTCTCACAGGGACCAGAAGCATTCAGATCTGAAGGAGTTACAGACTTAATATGTTTAGAGTTCAGTCCTTTTCTGAGCCATGAACTTTCCTTGATCTTTTCTATGGAAGCCCTGGTACTGGGGTTTGGATCCAACATCTTCAACAGCAGCCTGCGCACTTCTTGTGGGAACCAATTAGCGCACCTATATTCTGCTTTTCCAATCTTCCGATACATCTCCATCAAATTTGAATCATGAAATGGGAGATAACCAGCCAAAAGGACATAGAGAACCACTCCACAAGACCAAATATCAGCTTTGGCCCCATCGTAGCCTTTCCTGTTAATGACCTCAGGAGCGACATAAGCAGGAGTGCCACAGGTGGTATGGAGTAGCCCATCTTGGCGCTTGGATTCAGCAAGGGCACTTAACCCAAAATCAGAGACCTTTAGATCCTCGTTTTCATCCAGTAATAGATTCTCTGGCTTTATATCCCGATGATAAACACCCCGACTGTGACAGAAATCAACGGCATCAATTAGCTGCCTAAAATATTTTCGTGCAACATCCTCCTTTAGCCTTCCTTTAGCCACCTTGTTAAACAGTTCACCCCCTTTGGCATATTCCATGACAAAGTAAATCTTGGTCTTGGTGGCCATGACCTCATAGAGCTGTATGATATAGGGGTGTCTAACCAGTCTCATAACAGATATTTCTCGCTTGATCTGCTCAATGAGCCCAACCTTCAACACCTTTTCTTTGTCTATTACCTTAATGGCCACGCTCTGATTATTTCTTATACTCCTCGCATAATAAACCTTCGCAAAAGTGCCTTGGCCTAGTAGTCTCCCTAATTCATATCTTTGCATCAACACCTTCGAGTTATTTTCCATCGACAACTTTACTAATGCAAACAAAACCACAATATTTACTCCTGCCAACACAAGTAATCTAAAGTACAGGGCAGGAACTATATTAGTATTATAAGTGCTCAACCATCTTCACAAAGATCAACAACAGGCATTCTACCATGGCGACTAGGCCCATCTTGCTTTTGGGAACACCAAGCATATGAACTTTTATTTCCACATCCTGTCTCACCAAGAACAAAGAAGGATTTCTGTAGTAATTTGACAATCTCCTTGACTTCAGAGACAGAATTCAAAATCGTCAGGCACATCTTTCAGCATTCCCCAAGTTCTCCCTTTACACAGAAGATCATCTAGAGGATGCTGAAAGCGAACCTGCAGGACCTTCAGTAGAAAACTGAAAAATTCAGCACAAAATCAACGTCAGTCACTTTAAAACTCAAGACCAAGAGAGAAAAAAAATGCAGAAACAGGAACAAGAACAACAACCTTCAGACACTCTTCAAAGAAAGATAATAGACAGCACTAACACGCTGAACCCCAAATACTCTAAACCCAAACTATAAACGTAGTCTAAAAATTTACCATATAACTTCATAATGAAAGAACAAGATACCACAAAAATTCTGAGAAAGCTGCTTCAAAGTTCACACTTATTAGTAGAGAAGATTTTGGAGAGATTGATACCTATGGAAGAAGATGAAGAATCCCATTATCCTAAAACAAAAAACTACAAATCCAGATAAGAAAACATTGCGATGTAGTCGGCTACAACTCTTAACCCCAAATTCCACAAAACAACAGCGACGACGACGATTTCTAAACACCGACCAATATAAATAAAAAAGATATTTCAACAAACAAAATCCGTCAGACTAAGCAGGAACGAACAAATATTTGAATAAAAATCGATCATTTAAACAAAACCTACTTGAAAAAAATTAAAAAAAAAAAAATTGAAAAAAAAAATTAAATTTTGATACAAGACGAAAATCCAAACTATAAAGGAGGGAAGTGAATTACCTTTTAGTTTGAGAAGAGAAGCGCTCCCTGAAATCCGAGAAAACCACCAGAAAGACACGATAAAGAGAGGATTTTGAAATGTCTTATTTGAGAGGTTTTTCATTACATGCTAATTTAGAGCAATTGGAGATACTCCGGTGTAGGCGCGCCCATTCTGAGATCCATGAGCTTCTTTAATTCTTGTTTTTAATATTCTTATATATGACTTGATCTCAAGCGCTTGCGTCACGGTGAGGCTTACAGCTGTCAGCTAGTGGTTGGTTTTTCTTTTCTATTTTTGAGTTCTAGTGGTTGATTTATGATTTTATCGACTACTTTAAAGTTTAAAAGCCTTAAATATAAAATCAGAATTTTTACTTCTATTCAAAAAAATAAAATCACACGCAAGAGTAGTATTATAAGTGCATACAAATTTATTTATAATTTTATGTACAGAATCCATTTTATCAATTTTTTTTAAAATTAAAATTTTAAATTTTAAATGTCATAATTTTCAACATATCAATAACTGACACATTAGTACATAATTAAGTCATTTCATTAGTCTCTAATTAACCTTTTTAATGACACAATTATCACGCAGAACCATGTGTCAATCAATTGAAAGTTAATGTGCGACAGTTTAATTTTAGGAATTTATTATGCATCAACCACTATTCACTCTCACACCCTATACTGATAGTTTTTTTTATAGGGTATGAGAGTATTTTTTATAGGATATATGAATATTTTTCATAGGATGTAAGGTAGTGAATAGTAACTGATGAGAAAAAATTTTCTTAATTTTATATAGGTCATTTATACAATAAAGGAATAACGAAATAACCAACAATTTGCATGTACAATAACGTTTCAACTTATTATTGTTAGGCATTAGAGCAGTTTGTTGTGAAGGAAGGAAAATCATCACAATCCTAAAAATTTAGATCAAACTAAGAGGAATGTTATGCATCAGCTATTATTCACTTTCACATCCCGCACTTATAACTTTTTCATAGGGTGTGAGGGTATTTTTTATAAGGTGTGGGTCTGGAGTGATAAATAGTAGTTGATGAGAATGATTTTTCTAAAACTAAAGGGGCAAGATATGTTTTGCCAATTATTTCATTATGTTGTGGTACAAATTTAATCTATTATATATATTATTTTTAAAAGCAATATTATATACAATATTATCATTCTATTTTCATTCTACTATGTAAAATGTAACACTTTTATTACTTTTGAATGATCATTTATTTTTTTAAAAGAAAAAAAATATAAAGATTGATGACAATGTCACATCATCATAGTGAAAAATGAGTATGGTGTATAGAATTGTCTTATTTTAAATAAAAAATTTGATCCTATTAAATCACATCACATACTCTTACAGGTTCGTTTGGATACAGAGGTAAGATGAAACCATCTTACCTCACCCTGTATGGAGAAACCATCTCTTATCCAAACAGTCAAACAAGGTTTCAAGATAGGGTTTCAAATTATTTTTAGAAGACAACAAAGGCTCCAGTCAATCTGTGCTTTTTAGAATAAAAAGTCATGCCATTTAGCTTTTTCAGCGAAAAAAGAGAAAACGTTTGTATTTGATGCCCCGAGCTCATCTCCGTCTGTGAAGAATTTCCTCTCTACGAAGAATTTTCTTGTGAGCCATCCATCCAATCAAGACATCTCTCCTTTCTGTGATTCTTTTCCATGACTGCCTCACAGTCCATTGTAGGCCAACCTGAGGGAGATTTTTCCATTCAACTCCAACGGCAACAGCAATGCCCCCATTTCCTCCGTCAAACGACTACTTCAACTCTGTTTCCTCCATCTCTGGGGATTGCCATACAGAGCATTGATCATGGTGGTTGGGAAGGCCGCAGCTCCTGCGAAGCCAATGAGGACCTTGCGAAACAACTCAACTCTGCTCACGCATGCTTGGTAAGTCCCTTCTCAACTCAGTCGTCCACTCGATCTGTACTCTCACTGTCGCTTGAAACCCCAACTAGAGATTCCCTTGCCCCACCCCCTAAAGTGTATCGAGATTTTCGGAATCTTTGAATACTGTTTACAATTTGGCACCTTATAAGCCAATTCCCATTACAAATAGACCATGTCGAAAGCAATGAAACCCAGCCCTCCAGTTTCCAGCAAACACCTTACC
Source organism: Pterocarya stenoptera (assembly GCA_003123785.1). Taxonomy (NCBI): domain Eukaryota; kingdom Viridiplantae; phylum Streptophyta; class Magnoliopsida; order Fagales; family Juglandaceae; genus Pterocarya; species Pterocarya stenoptera. The sequence continues at coordinate 62,979 of QEOT01008770.1, read as the reverse complement.
CCAATCTCCAGATTTAAGCATAAACTTCGTCGGTCTCATTCTGTCACCACAACAGCTCCGAGGATGCGCTCCTTCCAAGTATGTGAATATTTTATGCCTGCTGTGTATTGATTTTATTAGCCTACAATTTCCATTGCTATGTTGTGTTTTGATGATCCTGTGTGTTGATATGCTTTGATGTTCCATGTTGTGAATTCATGCTTGCTTGCCTTTTATTTTCTATGGAATCTCCAAGTGTTTAGGTGTCCAATGTATGTGCTGGATGTTGTGTATTGTCTGCTTGATTACCATTTTTTGTTACAATCATTAAAATTTAAATAAAATAATACCGTTAAAAAGGCAGATCTTGAGCATGAGGCATATCTTTTTTTTTAAAATAAATAACAAAGGGATGTTAGGCAGATCTTGAACTATCTTTTGAACACTTTGGTGTTGGTAATTTTTTACTTGGGTGTTTGTAAAAAGGGACATCCCTAGTGTTTAATGAAGATTTGGTATTTGTAAAAATGTCTCTTACACCGTTAAATTCTTCGAAGTAGTGTGTATTCAGTTAAGTGTAATAGAGTGTGTATGGAAGCAGACTGTATGTAAGGGAATCAATATAAATCTAAGTAAGTAATGTCTATGGAAGTAAAACGGGTTTGCACTTGCATCCGTCTCTAAAAGTCCAAAAAAGGCCCAATGGTCTTGTTGCTCAACACAAAAGTCTTGTTGTTCAATGATATTCATGTAATTTTGTTGAAGTGGACTTTGTGTTCGTTTTCTATTTTGTTAATATTGGGTACAAGCTTGTTATTTACTGAAGCTTATTTTGTATCAAAATGATAATTGTTACAGCAAGTGCCTTTTGGGTGCGTACCTTTAGGGCTGGTTTTATGTTTTTATTTTGCACGTGTTGCAGATTTTCATTTTTCATTGTGTAATTTGGGATATTAGGTGGTATATGGCTTTGTTTGTAATTTTGATTTTATTTTGGTGTTTGAGCTTTTGATGGTACTGGCAGACCTTTCTTCCGTTGTTTAATGGGTCTCATAACCTTATGTTAAACCACTTCTCTCAATATTGGAAGCCATGGTTTACTGGTTGTCATGCAAAAAACTACTTCATATCAAACAAACTTATCCATCTCCATCTACATTTCCAATGAAGATATCCATTTTCTTGTAATTCTGTTGTAATACATAATTTACGATGAGATTTTAGCTATCTTATACACTTCATATTTCATTTCTAGGTAAATTTACTAAATTTATTTTCCAAATCTACCATAGGATTTATTCAAGACAATGAAAGAGCAAAAGAAGCTTCAAAAGCCAAACATAAAAGTAAAAATATTTTCTTTTATATGATAGAGATGAAAAGTATCAAGACTCTCTGTAACTTTTTATGTAAATATTATTTATAATTTTAAAAAGATAAAAAAAAAGGATACAATTTGTAGATGTTGAAATATTAATATATGTAGAACCCATGGAACAGCTAAGATGTGCTTATGAAGAATACAAAGGAAGTATATATATATATATCATAGCCTTAAAATGACAATGTGAAAGGGTTTTGATTAAATTATTTATTTGAAGTTACACATTCATAATCAGATGGCTTATTCATTTGTAGCGATGCATTGGTGCAATTGATGAGACCATTATCGACGCCATTGTACCTGTTGAAGTATGTGAGGTATTTCACAATCGGCATGAGGCCCAAAACGTCTTGTGTGTATGTGACTTACATATGAAGTTCACATTTCTCTACACTGGATGAGAGGGAACAACACATGATGCTCGTGTATTTATCGATGCATTGAGTCAAGTCTGAAACCAATTTCCATGGCCTGAGGACGGTAAATGTCTAATATTATTTAATTGTTTGTCTTCATATATTTTTTTTTATATTTTCGAGTACATGGTAGGTAAGTAACTGATTTTTTGGTTGAAATGGTTAACATATTATTATTATCTAGTCGATCCAGTGTTTCTATGTATTTGAGGATTTATGCCCTCATATCTTAGAGAAAGATATCATAGGAGTGACCGTTAGGGTCAACGGAGATTTAGGGAGTCTAAGGATTATTTTAATTATCGTCGTTTATCCATTCGTAACATAATAGAAAGCACATTTGGGATTTTGAAATCACGGTTTAGAATTTTAAGACTCATGCCTGTGTATTTAGTTGGGAGGTAATGGCTCCTGATCACTGTATGTTGTACGTTACATAATTTTATTAGAATGATGATGCCGAACTTCTTCTTGTTCGAGCATTAGAGAATTGCGCAGCTCAATCCAAGTAGTCGTGCGGTTGGTGATGCTGTAGCTTCAGCACATCATCCTGATATAACCGTAGAATCAACCCGAGCTATGTCTATAATTAGGGATGATATTGTTATTTCTATGTGGGTAGACAGTGGTGGTTATTGAATGGTAAATTACTCATGGTGATATGTATATAATAAATATTGTGATTGTAAGGTGTAGTTTGATTATTCAAACTTATAACCATTTTGCAAATACATTTTGAATTTATTGAAATTTATGTAATATTTCTCATCTAATTTTGATGATATATCAAACTAAAAATTTTATTTTAGTATGGGTGGTGCAATAGATTACTAATTTACATACACTGGAAAGTTTGTAGCACATGATTTCTTCACAAATTAGCATCGCTAATTTTACAAGGTCTATACATAAATTTATTTTAATAAATGATTGGTCCATACGTAATTTTTATAATAATAAAATTATAAAATAAATTGGTTTTATATGAGATAGACTATAAAATATATATATAAATATATATATTTTATAGTCTATCTCATATAAAACCATTTTATATGAGAACATTATAGGATAGAATTTTACCAAAACAAATCTGATTAATTTTTAATCATCAATGACATACGGTGTTTGCAAAAAGTAAGCTTAAAAGCTGGACAAAATTACCATGAGTACTTGAAAATGGAAAATGATTTTAAGCACAATATTTTTATAAAAAGTATTTTATAAATATCGAAATAATTATTTAATTATTTTGTAAATAAAAAATATTTTTATTTGATATTTTAAAAAATAATTTGATATATAAAAATATTATCACCTTATAATATTATTATGAAATATATTATAAAACATAAAAATTGGGTAGGTAATTTATAAATTATTATTACTTATTAATAAATATATTTATAAATAAAACAAAATCATTATAAATATTATGCAATAATTTATGGGACTCACATTCATCTAATCTCCAACAACTTAAAAACATCTCATCTCATTTCCAATCCAAACATACAAAATTTTCAAAAATTATCTCATCTGATCTCAACTCGACAATCTTACTACTACTCACAAATCATCTTAGATTTTCAACTTATCTCACTATCCAAATGGGCCTTAGTCTAATCTAAGAATAACAATAGTACCAATTCATTTTGATCTTGTTTGTTTTTTGTTTTTTTATTTTAAAAAAAAAAGCTAAAAAAAATGAGAAAAATCAGAACAAGATATATTTAAAAATCTAAAAATAAAAAGAAAAGCAAATAGCCCTTAGTGGGCCACTCAAATCTGAGCAACCTTCAGATGAGGAACACTCTTAGGTGGCCCGCGAAGCCACCGCAGATCAGTATAGTTGTTTTGCTAGAACCGACACCAATGGCCCTTAGCCACCTCCACCATTAAGTTGGCCACCTAAACCTGACCGGTCGTGGTGGCTCACATCTGTGATTTTATTTTTTAAAAATGATATTTTCTTAGTTTGTCAATAATCACTTGGTGGCCTAGATTGAAGTTTTAGTTTTGTTTTTCAAGAAAATATACTAGACTGGCCAGATCAAGATTAATGGAGGTGTCTCCGTCCTCGTTTATTTTAAATTATATTTTCTACTTAACATACCAATTATATATGGCCTATAACTTCCACAGCAAATTCTCAAAAAAAAAAGAAAAAAAAGAAAAGGTTCTATATGACTAAATACCAACAGTTTGCTAGCAATTACCAAGCAATTACATTTGATCTTCAACAAGATGTTCCAATTCTGAAAGGACACGTCGGTGCAGCCCACGTCAATACAAAAATAATTCGAAGTAATTAAAGTCAATGTACGTGCTCTGATCTTAATTGTGATGCAAGTAGTCCATTAATTTAAAAGTCATAATTAAGAGAGTCATATGCTTTTGGTCTTTATACTTAGTTGTAACTCACAAATGTCTAGTAGTTGTAACTACGATTTTTTTCTGTTAGAAGTGAGAATTATTAATAAAATTGTAGTACCGTCTTCTTCTTAAAAAAAAAAAAAAAAAAAAAAAGTCACAGGGCACATAATGGCTAGCTAGTCATGAATATCCTATATCTTCGATGCTTGACAATTTACATGAAAAAACAAAGTCATACGATAATATTAGAGATCATCGATCTACATGCAGCTACCTAGGTACGATCTCAGCTAAGAATCAGCATAAAAAGTCTTCATTATATTTAGGGTCTCTCAGCCTCAAGCTGCACTCAGCGCAGAAATGCCTACAACTAACTCGGATTTTCCTCCAAAATCCTTCCAAACCAAGCACAAAGATTGCAGGTTCTTCTCCAAGAACCATTCCAAGGAGTTCTCCAGACAAAAGTCTTTCGAAGATTATCAAGGAGGGGCATCTGCTTCTGTTCCCTTCACATGGGAATCTCAACCAGGAACTCCAAAGCTCCAGTTCCGCCAAGCTAGTACTACTACTGATCTCCCTCCTGATCTCACACCTCCTCCTTCCTACTATTCCAGTACTGCCACAAAAAGACACATTAAAAAGAACTCGAGGCCTAGTAATATTATTTTGCGTATCATCTTCCCTTCAAGGAAATCAAGAGATCTTCCACTGTCGCCGGCTTCTTCATCATCATCGTCTTCTTCATCATTTACATCTTCGCCATCGTCCCAATCCTCCTACTCAGTGCCATCTTCTCCAGCACTGAACTCTCATCGACGGGGTGATCGAATGTCAAGTAGCCCAAGACTATCATAATTTGATTTGAGGATGGACGAGAAAAATCAGCACGAATATGATCATCGGGTGCCCATTTCAACTTTGTGCTTTAATCGTGGATCAGTGAATGATAGGTCCAGAGGTTGCTATTCATCCATTATCAAGGTATTGCTTAGAGAATATGAATAAATAAAAGGGGTTTATGCAGCATCTGTTACTGAAGCGCTAGCTCTTGGTTATTTCTTTCCAACAAGCAGCTCATCATGCAGATTGTACAACGTACGGATCTTAGCTTGTCTATCCTGTACTGATTCTTAATCTGTTCATCGAAATATATGCATGTTATAATCGAGCTGCTATATGTTATGAATTTCTGATCATATATACGTATAGGATGATGATGATCTTAAAAATAATACTGCCAGGAAGGTGCGTGTTCTTAATTCTCATCAATTGTTTCTCTTTCTTTCTATTCTTTTGTTTTGTTTTTTGTTTTTCCTCGTTCTTTGCTAATTAGCTTCTTATTTGTCAACTGTATAGATATAGTACCATAAATTTAGCTAAACAGGTTAATTTCCTCAGAGCTATCTGATTGAAGATTTAAAAGTGCCCATTTTTTTTCCTTTTTAGTTAAAGAAGACAGAGAAATTAGTACATGCATATATGCATGCTCGCTTAATTTCAAGGTATTATGATCAGGAACAGTACCCTTTCTAGTTTATGCATAAATAATCCCAAATGCAATTTTAAAGGGCAAAACTGGAGCAGAGTTCGGATCACCGATCAAAAATGTAATTAATTACATAAAAAATATTAATGTTTAAGTGATGAGGACATTAATATATAATATCTATCTCTCCAATGGTACCTCCAATATATATCTTCTTCTCTTTTACTTTGTCAAGCATTCATCATGATTAGAATATTACAAGTATATTCCTAATTAATTGATTTTAAAAAAAATACCCTGGCTGTGATCGACCACATGGCATCTGAACCGGATCGAATTATATATTGGCCGGGCAGTAGTACTATATATGACACATGATTCACCAATCAAAATCCCATTCAAAACCTTCTTGTAAATTGATATTATAAAAAAAAAAAAAAACCTTCTTGTAAATTAAAAGGCATAAGCATTAATAATTAAGATAGCCCCATTCAAAAAACAAAAAAAACAAAAAAAAAAAAACAAAAAATAATTAAGATAGCCATTTTTCTTAAAAAATTCGCGATCTACTAGCTAAATATATATGTACTAATCGTTATCCTATATATATATATATATATATATATGAACATGAGGTCCTAACGAGATCATGCCAATAAATTTCACCGGTAAATACATTTAAGATCTGAGAGATACTATATAATTTCTTTTATTTTTTTATTTTTCCAACAGATGATCAATATATAAGATAATATAGTTTATGAAATTGTCCGCATGCAGGCGCTCCAATTTTTAATTTTGTGGGTCCTGTCGGCCTGGGGCTGCATTGCAATTTTGAAAAAGTTTGGATACCGTTCTCGATACCAGCAGACATTTGTAATTTAAATTGGAAAGATTCAGGTTGACTTCTATATTAATATGTTAAATTATTTATATAAATATTAATAATAGAATTGAGGGCAATTATTATTGTTTTATAATCTCAATATATTAATTAGTGTCACGTCGATCGAAGACTTGATCTCTTTCGGTGAATTTAATCTATTCATTTTTCTGCATTTTTATTTGCTTTTGTATATATGTATAAGTCAAATCAGGCCGATGGGTTCCGCTCGGGATGGCAAATTAATTAATTAGAAGGTACTATTATTACATGGTCTAGCCTTGAGCTGGGATATATCCTAGTGGGCCGTCAACTTCGCTATTTAGGGCCTTAGGCCCGTAATCAAGTATATAATTTCTCAATATTTACGGTACGAGTGGTGATTAAGTACTATATTTAACTAGATAATTGTCTAAATATTGTATTCCATAAGAGGGCTCCTTATACATATATCGAAAGACTAGGACTACATGTCTTTATACTTTTACTTACAAGATTCATTTCGTTAATTTTCTTTTGAAATTCAAGTTTTTATAATTTTCAGTATATTAATAACAGACATGTGGAGCAGTAAGTATTTTGTAAGTTTTTTTTAAGTGCATTTAACATTTTGCTTTACATGAAAATAGTTTGATTTTCATTATCACTACATTGATGACTCAAATCCCACCATTTATTTTACTAATTACTCATCAAAATTTGATCTTATTCCATAGTAAATCACGGGTGGATAACAATTAATCCTTCTCTCTTACCCAAAACTCTTGTCCTAAAGATCCTCCCATGCATGTAGGCCCTTGCCGCCTCTTGATCAAGGTTTCTTCTCTCCTGCCTTTCAAGTATGGCCCGATAAACCAGCATATATCAATGTCTTATCATCTTCTTACGTCTAGGGCAGTTGAGATAACACATGAACTACTCCATCTCCGATTCATTTCTTTAGAAGGTTGGCATGAAAAATTGGATGGATGCGAAATTCAGCGAGAAGGAGTCATAATAAATGACTAGATTAATTAATGATCTTATGAGAGATTTAAAAGAGACCAAAGAAACAAGCTACCTACTAGTTTTGTATTTTGCTGCCAACCCACTGTGGTCTGCGCGCCAATATGGGTGTAATGACGAGTTGGGTGTAATCTCCAACTTCAAATTTGATCGAGACGTACACTTTGTTCTAATTTCTCGAGCTAGGCGTATGGGATGTTTTAGCTCTTATAATATCACATCTCTCCTTTTTAGTTTTTCTTGCACCTATGCTACTTTGGCAGTGCTTGAAATATATAATAAAAGAGTAGGGGTTCCTAGTCATATACAACTTTCAAATGGATCATTTTCAGAATGGAGTGCCAACTAGTAATGTAGTGCCTTACAAGGCACTACCTAAGAAATTGGTCAGTTGGTTAGCACGGAATGAATACAGCCGTAATACTAGTTGACACTCCATTTTGGAAAGGCTCCCTTTGAAGTCATATATGGTTGGAAACCCCCTACTCTCCTATCATACCTTCCAATTAGCACCGCAAGGTACGTAGCATCAAATGGAAGAAGATCTAAAAAAGAGAGATGTGATACTATGAGAGCTAAAATATCATTTACGCCTAGCCCAAAAGAGAATTATGAAGAAAGTGTACGATAAGCATTATCGAGAGGTCGAATTCCCTAAGTGGGTCTAGATATTAATTGGCCGCTGGGATATATGGTATCGGGCGCATACAGTACCCTTGAACAAATTCTTCTCAGGTGATCATGTCCTGTTCCTTTTGATAGAGGAGTTAATACGTACCACAATTGTCATGTGCTGTCCTCTAAATGAAAAGAGGCTCTAATGATATATCTGATCGATCGTCCGTTGGAGTGCCATGCATGATAATGAAAGAACTGCTTTGCCCTGCAAACCCACAATTTGTGGGGTTGTATTCTCAGTTATATGGTTGGAAATCAAGGCTCAAAGATTTGAAGCTGAGACCAAGGTAGCCTAATTAGGCCTCGTTTGGTTACACAAATAAGATAAGATAAGATGAAAGTTGAATAAAATATTGTTATAAAATAATTTTTCAATATTATTTTTATTCTAAAACTTGAAATCATTTAATTAGTTTTTGTATTTTGTTTTAAAGTTTAAAAAAATTGTAATGATTAGATGAAATGATATGGTTTGTGAAAACAAACCCGGCCGAATTAATCCTCTAGTCTAGTCGGGTGGTGTGAGAACCTTGATCAGAAGATTCGCCGAGCATTAATCCTGGTTGGTGGAGATCAATAACTGAAAGATTTTAGTGAGATGGCCCATCAACTCATGCTATTGGTCGTGCTCTAATTTTCGTGCTCAACCCTCCATAGCCAATCTCCCACATTCCTCCTTCTTAGAAGTAAATGTTGGTAACAGACCATCATACATTTGGAGAAGAATAATGGCAGCCAGATTTTTGGTGGAAAAGGGCTCAATGTGGAGAGTTGGAAACGGAAGCTCGATTAGAGTAGGGATGGACAAATGGCTCCCCCAGACCCAGTTAGGAAGAGTAACCGGTATGGCTCACTGGTTAGACCCCACAGCAACAGTCAATGCTTTGATTGATCCTAACACAAGAACTTGGAGTCAGGAACTGGTTAAAGGTTCCTTTAGTGAGGAAGAGGCCAGGTTGATAATGCAAATCCCCTTAAGCTATTCTAATTTGCCTGATAAACTGATTTGGTGGAGTGCAGTTGATAGATAGTTCATGGTTAGAAGAGCATTCCACCTCCACAAAGAATTGGTTGATTAGTCACTAGGCCAAACCTCCTGTAGTAATGAGTGCTCAGATGGCTGGAAGATATTGTGGAAGCTTAAGGTTACCCCTGCAATTAAAAACTTCCTATGGAGGGCCTGCAAAAATAGACTACCAGCACTCAAGAATCTATCATCAAGAGGAATAGTGGAGAAACCTCTTTATCCAATCTACCTAAGAGAGGAAGAATCAACCTTCCATATGGCTTGGAGCTGTCCTGCAGCCTAGGATGTGTGGGGACAGTGCTCGAGATTTCTTCAAAAGAGATCATTCCCTCCCATGTCTTTTAAGGAGCTATGGTTTCGATTGTGCAACACAGTGAGATGGAAGTACTAGAAGAATTTGCAGTGGTTTCTAGACTCATTTGGCTTAGAAGAAACAATTTCATTTTTAAGCAGGAATTCTCCGACCCTAATCAGGTATCAAAACAGGCCTCAGGGTTCTTGCAAGGACTCAAGGCTCTCAAGTCAGTGAGAAACAGTCAGAGGCCTATAACATTGCCTGATGAAGAGTGGTCTGCTCCCCCTGTTGATGTTTTTAAGATTAATTGGGATGTCGCAGTGAATAAGATCAACTGCAGGGTTGGCGTAGTGGCTATAGTCAGGGACCATCAAGGTAGAATGTTTGCTGCCTTGAGAAAGAACAGACCACTCTTCCCGGACCCATTACTAGCTGAGGCTTGTGGAGCTTTAGAGGCTGTTAAGCTTGGCATTCACCTGGGGTTAAACCACATAGAGCTTGAGGGGGACTCACACCAGGTGGTTCAAGCTGTTTTGTCCAAGTCCTTAGAGGCGTCTGCTTCTGCTATGATCATTAAGGATATTCAACTCCTCCTAAACCATTTTGTCAGGTGGTTTGTTAGGCATGTTAGAAGAAATGCTAACATAGTGGCACCCAATTTAGCTAGAAATGCTCTTTGTATCGCTGAGTCCATTCTGGATTGTGAGGATCCTTCTCTTTGTATTGATGGCTTGTTAAGCTAATGAATGAATTGAGCTTTATGCTCCTTCCAAAATATATATATATATATATATATACATTGAAGAAGAAAAAGAATAAATTCAGAAGAAGAAAAGGGTGACTGACTGCTTTGAGGGACCCGGTAACTTTTCTAATTTCATATATATATATATACATGAAATATTAGATCAGATAATTATAGGAATGCTTTATTCCAAAGCAAATGGCTCCTTATATAGATACGCACATGCTTTACATGGAAATTATTTGACTTTAAATACATTAATGACTCATATCCCACCATTTATTACTTTGATTGCTCATATCAAAATTATTCCATAACAAAACACGTGTCGATAACACTCAAATATTAAACAATAGCACAAACATTTATTATTTCAAAATTCAAATTCAATGCAATATAAATAATATTAGAGAAATAATATTTATAGTCATAAAGTGTACAAGCGCCACACAATCATTTTAAAATAAGTGTACAATGCATACACAACTTATGTTTATATCTAGCATTACTCTAAATAAAATATAAAGACTAGGACAATATATATAAATATTTGATTTTGAAAGTGATAAATGCTAATGCTAATGTGTCAAAACCCTACCATGGAATCTTGAAGCAATGATTAGGACATACTTAAGACATCCATTGATCAATAGATTACCCTGAAATATCTGGAGCATCTTGATCCGACCAAAACCCCATCATGTTCTACTTCCACACTAACAGAATTACGTACTCGTCATAGCTAGGAACAATATTAGACAAATCCTCTTGTTTGCTTATCTCCCTACATGAACCTTGTAAGTTGCAAATGGACGTACGTATCACCTCGAAGGACTGCAATTTACCGCCTAAGCTGGTCATCTTCAACAACGTCCGGGTACTGGCTCTTCGATTTTTCGAAGGGACTCTTGCTAATTAACAACATTTCCGTGGAACACATGCAGGATTTATGATCAGTAATTCTCTAATCAAAATGCATGTCTGTAATCTTCATAAAATTCCAAGATTTATGACCTCAAACAAGTCTGATCATTACTAAGCGCGTACAGACACGGAATTATTAGCATCTCATGAATGGTTTCTTAAGTTCTGAACATAGGATAATTTATTTCTGGTCTGGTTACGAAATTCCTTCCTTTTGCTCGGGAAACGTGCATGCAGCTAATATATCATCATTATTTTTCTCTATTAATTCACGTTGACGATATTAAGTGTACGTATGACTATTGGGAGTGTGAGTTCGAATATAATCTAATTATATCGCTCACATGATCAGATACTCATCATGTCAATTACTTCGCTCTCGAGTCTCAATTAATAACATGCATGCCATCAATGACGGCTGACTTCCTTGATTAATTGATAAAAGTTCTTTATAAATTACCCACCCGGCCTTACAGCTAGCATATATATCATGTATCACGTCCCCGGCGGCCTGATCTATAAAAACAAAAGAAATTTTCCTTTTTCCTAAAGTCTTTCATGTATGATTACTATATATATATATGATATTAACTCAACCTACGGTTAGCAAAAGGTTCTTTAGCTGGCCGGCCAATCACATGCTTGATTAATATCAGACATGCATGAATTTACCTTGGGCTTTGAGATTATATATATTGGTGATCTTGATCTCAATGATGATCTCATGCATGCTTAAGTTAATTAACGAAATCAAGGGTACCGCGACAAATTAGCCCTGAAATACGGGTCAAACAAGAATCCTTGATCTATTGACGTTAATTCTTTGGTAAATCATAAATCGAAATGTACATATGAATCTGCGTATATAGTTGATCATAGCCATAGGCATGAAACACGTTCCTTTCGCTTCAAATGAAGTACTTGATGCTTGATGGCTCTGTAAAGCAAATTCTAACGTTATACTTGAAAAGGAATATTCTTTCACGAGATTGTCGGGGATCTATCTGTGTGTGTGTGTGTGTGTGTATTCTACCATACGTACCCTTCCTAGGAAGGGCTCATTCGGGTGAAATTAACTTTATCCCAAAGAAAGATGGAACCAGATGATCCGCTCAGAAATGGACAATAAGCGATCGATGAATATTAGATGATAACAACTTTCTGCACCTTAGAATTGCAAGGAACACGACTGACCGATTAAGGCCGACATGATCCATTTCCCTATAAATTCCCGAGTAAGTCTACCACACATGATACGTCAATATTTAAGCCATAAAATTGGCATTCCGAGGAACCTTATCTGGAAACTGATCAACTGCACTCTATATCCCATTTCACTTTAGTACGTACTATACCCCGATCGATATATGATATGAGTAATGATACACACATTACTTTTCACAATATTTTCCTCAAATGTAAAATGAGGGTATTTTTTGTAAAGTGGTATATATTACTTTTATATGGTATTTTATAATAATATTCAGCTCCATTTTAAAACATGATTATGAAATATATTGTGAAAAATATTTTGTATTTATCATTTTTCATATCATATATGTGCGTGTGTACGTGCGTGTCAGAAAGTTTTCGAAGCAAGCATTGGAGATTGATGGGTTTATTTTCTTGCAATTTAAGCAAGTTAATTCGTAGTTTAAAGAATCCCTCCAAAAATACGCTTTCTAATTTTCTATAGGCCAGTTTCCCTCCTTTTCTTCACCTACCAAGATACTGAGAGTTAAAACAAACTATACCGGCATTTTGAAGCTTAATCTGATAAATCAACGTCTTAGCCCGCACTGGATAGCACATTTCAGAGCTGTTTCTTTCGACATATATTTTGAATTAAAGATCAGGCAACACCGTCAACATGACATGAGAGGTCTAGATCACGGTGAAATTCCCAGTCTAGCAATCAAAGGGCGAAAATTAGGAACTTTTGATTGCTTAAAGCAGATCACCAATCATAACAAAATAATATTGTTTGAGCAAAAATTCTAATAATGAATAACTGATCAGGATAAGATATATGCATGTGAGAGTGTATTAATTGCTACATAAATATGTGCGCGAAATAATAGTCAGAAAAACAAGACTCTACACCACATCCTGCATGAATTCTGACGATCTACTGACATTTGCAATATAATATGATGTAACCTCATTAATTAGCATCCATTAGATCAACTGAAGTACTTCTGCATGAAATATGAGTTGATATTAGAAGAAAGTTAAAATTTAAATAAATATTATTAGAATATAATTTTTTAATATAATTTTTATTTTTAAATTTTAAAAAATTAAATTGTCTTTTATATTTTGTGTGGAAGTTTGAGAAAATTATAATAATTAGATGAGATGTGAAAATAAAAGATCAGGCCAATGAAATAAGTTGAGATGATTTGTGAATATAATAGTGAGATATTTGAGTTGAGATGAGATAAGTTAAAAATAATTTGACATTTTATGGGATTTTGAGAAATGAGAAAAAAAAAAAAGTTAATAAAAATGTTTAAAATGTTAAAATATTGTTAGAATATAATTTTTTAATATTATATTTATTCTGAAATTTTAAAAAGTTAATTATTTTTTGTGTTTTGTTTAGAAGTTTAGAAAAATTATAATAATTAAGTAATGATGAGATGAAAATTTTGAAAATTTAAAATTGAAAAATGTTGTATTTATAGTATTTAAATATTGAAATGAGACGAGGTAGAAAGATCTTTATATCCAAACCAGCTGGCCTGATTGATTTGTATATTTCATATGGGACGTCATTCTATGTATAACAAGTGTCCATGATGTGCGCTCGCGAGAGAGAGAGAGAGAGAGATCGATACGATAACTTATGTTAAATGTTCTTCGGTCTCCAGCTGCATTTATTGACATATATGGTTTCTTTACTTTGACCAGTAATAATAATATGTTTTTCGAATATCATAATTTCAGGTTGTCGCCATGTTGGGTCGATCAAATTTGGAGGTACTGTCAGGAAAAAAACGCCAAACACGCTTGAACTTCGATTCGATTTCTCCTCTAAAATTGACACACACATACATACATTTTTCTGTATTATATATATATATATATTATATATATATATATGCTAGCTCAAACATATACCGTTCTTTTTTGCATAATCATGTCAGGCTAAGGTTGATAACTTGATAGTTGATAGATATCTTTCTTGTTTAATTTTATGGAAAATAATAGTGGAACTCTTTAAATTTATTGCTCAATCTTATCGTTTATCTATTTTAATTTTTTAATTTATTTTTTATTTAATGATTAAAAAAATGATTATTAATGAAATTATATATATTTTTACTTTTTTAATAATTAAAAATATTAAAAAAATACTTTAAAAAATCAAAAGAAAAATAACAACATCCTAGTGAGAGAATCAGCGGTAAAAGAATGTTTACCGGTACACAGCGTAAATGCTGGCGGCCCACTACTACTATCCTAATTTTATAGATGTGCAGCTATTCAGTATTGATGTGCGCCATTCTAATTTTACTGCAATGATAGGTATAGTCGTAATATGTATAAATGTCATATAATTCTTTTAAAAAAAATAATATTTATTATTAAAAATTTAATTTCCTCTTAATATAGATCTGTATTTATTTATTTATTTTTTAAATAATTGTACGACTCACTATCATTTTTAAGAATAATTAGAGAGAAGTACGATTGATATTGACGGTGGAACTAAAAACTGTTCAGAAACCAAAGCCTATGGCCAATTTCTAATCTTGCCCACCATCCTTTTATAATTGCTTCTCTTTTGAAGAAATAGTACACTCTGGTGTCCATCGACAGTCATTATGAAACGAAGAGAAACACATAATTAATATGAGGCATCCAATGCAGCTAGCTAGCCCATAGCAATCATCCATCTTAGGCAAGCTCGGCTGGCCATTTAGGTCAGGTGCTTGCCATCAAAAGTCAAATTCTCCAAGGCTGCACACGCGGGCATGCTATTGTGGAGCTGGCACTCTCTCTCTCTCTCTCTCTCTCTCTCTCTCTCTCGCTAAAGGACAAACGCAAACTATTCTGTATCTCACTCAACCGAATCCTTCGACACTATCTAGGAGATATTATATATATATCATCACCACTTGATAAAAAAAAATTCCAATTCTGTCATCAGCCCTACCCCTTTTTATCTCATAACTCTTAATTTTGATATTAATTTATTCTTCATGTATAAGGATCTTTAACCTACTTCCCCCTTCAATAACCTGGCTTGCCTTTTAAGCACTCATGATCATTCCTTAGTTTAGTTATATATTTCTTTGCTTGATCTCTTATATTGGTAGACATCTTTGCTTCGCGTCCTTCGAACGAGCTTTCTCCTCCGAACCCATCTAGCAAATTTGATCCCATATATACAACCAGTTCTGGCATGCTTGAATGTCCACAGAGCGGTAAATATAGAATTCTCTATACCATCCATTTTTAAGAAAATATTTTACTAATTTTTTAACGAATCCGCCCTCCTGGCCTCCATTTCCCCAGAATTCAACTTTGCAATTAATTTCCTCAACAGATATCGTACATATCATGAACAATCTCACTTTGCAATTAGTCTTTTTCTTTATTGCTCTTCTTCCATCTTTTAACTTGATCATCTTGTTGTTTATTTTAGGGAGAGGTTTTACGACATAGGGAAAAAGATCAAAAGAGAGACAGATGCATCTTCTCAAATGGGAAGGAGACATTTATTTGGTCCTTCTAGGACTTTGAACACTCTCACACCATGTGCTGCATGTAAGCTCTTGAGAAGAAGGTGTGCTGAAGAATGCCCTTTCTCCCCATATTTCTCTCCACATGAACCCCAGAAATTTGCGGCTGTTCACAGAGTCTTTGGTGCAAGTAACGTCTCCAAGATGTTAATGGTATATATATATATATACACTACCTGATCAAATATTTTACTTTTTCAAATGATCTACTTATTGCTCTTGATGAAATATTTCCCGACTTTTCTTCAATCTATGGTTTATCTAGGAGGTGCCAGAGAGTCAAAGAGCTGATACAGCAAATAGTCTGGTTTATGAAGCGAACTTGAGGCTGAGAGACCCGGTATATGGGTGCATGGGTGCAATTTCAGCTTTGCAACAACAGATTCAAACTTTGCAAGCAGAACTTAATGCAGTAAGGGCCGAGATGTTGCAACACAAATTTAGTAACATCATTCCTTCAAGTCCTGCTGCGTTGGTTTCTTCTGGGGCGGCGTCTGTTTCAATTTCTCATGCCCCACCTCACACGACTCTTTCTAGACCACCACCACCTCGTCCTGATCCACCTGTATTGCCACCTCTGCCTTCAGCTGTCACTTCTTTCTCTTCTTCATCCTTTACTTCTCTGTATACACCATCTTCAAGCGCAACAGGTTACAGCTCCATTATTTTGAATACTAATGTCCCCTATTTTGACTGAATTCACTGCATCTACTCCTTTTTCTTCGTTTTTCTTGAAGAATGGCCATGCTCAATAGAGTAGGAAGGGCCATTTGATATAGTAGAATTGATCCATTTGTTTCACACTTATAATATATAATTCCTTATGGTTGGGAAGTAATTGAAAGAGATAAAAGAGAACTTGGAGCCTGACAATGGTCATAACTATAATCTCCACCAGTTATGATGAGATTCCTTTTGTTTTTTGTTTTTATTGGAGGGGTGTGGCATGGAAGAAATTTTCAGTTCTCATTCATTTTCCAGCTCTCTTTTTTATTCGAAAATGTCGAAGATATATAATATTGCAAGTTTTACGAGTCCAGTTTATAATATGATCAATGTTGTCAGATTAGTACTGAAACAAAAATAGTTTTGACTTTCCATTTTATCTGTAACATTTTACTTTGTACTAGTAGAACCTATGCAGTAAAGTTATAGGGTTTGATCTAGCTTGACGTTTCAATAATTTTTGTTGTTGTTTCTTCGTGTAATTAAGGTACCAACGTCTGATCATGAAGAGACTAGCTTACCTAGCTATCCATAGACATTGTTAGGACCACCACAAAAGTGTTCCATCTCGTTAGGGTTTTAACTTTTAATAGTGCAGTACTAGCCATATATTATTATATTGCGACTACATTTTCCCTAGATCGAAATAGTGCTGATCTATTTTCTGCTAAGAAGAAATTAGGAACCTAGAAATAGTAAAAAACAAAATCTGAAAATTATAAAATGCCTCTCAATCAAAAGAGGTCTGCATGTCAGCACAGCCTAGACATGTTTTTTTCTTTATATATATATATATATATGGTTAATAAAAGGTGTGACATATACAAATTAAAGCTGTAGTTTTCGGTAGGGGTTGACATGCACAAACGCCAATCTCTTACACAAATAGTCATTGCACGTGTGAGGGATATCTAGACTTGCAGTTTGAACTTTAAGTCCAAGTAGATGTGCTAGTCTGTGCCATATCGTAGAATTGAAGAACCTAATCAAAGCATTTTTATCAAGTGAAATGCTTTAAGCTCAAAGATGTATCTCACCTAAATAAATTTACAAATTAACGTGATCACTTGATGATCATGTGATTTGTTAGATTGTAAAATTATTTTTATTATAAAAATTATTTTTATTATAAAGTATTAGATCGATCTAATGTATCATATATATATATATATTTCAGTTTGTAAATTTAGTACTTTTATGATATATATTTGTGGTTGTAGCAACATAGTTACTCTAGCTAGCTAGCCGCCCAACCTCCGCCCACAACCCCCTTTTCTTTCTCATTGACAATTAATTTTCTTGATTACCCCAATTTGCAGTTTAAACATCATTGACCAGATCACATAGCACGGTCAATGTACATTAGTGTTTGTCCCAAACGTGACCCTAAACATAATATTTATATATATATATATATGTATATATATTTTATCGTGTGGGAAAAGCAAATGACAAATCGGAAGACTAAAAGTAGAGAAAATAAATGCCTTGAAATGGAGCTGATCAGTGAGCAAGTTTGACATTTATCATGTATAGATATTTGAATATTGACATAATTATAACTTTAAAGTTTTCTGAATTATTCTACATTAATTTATATATAAATTATATCCAGAGAGGAAATTAACAAAGTAATGGATTTTGTTGCCGGGATCAATGATATCATGGATTTCCTTAGCGTGTCGATGAGCACAACCTCGATCGAGTGATGCGCGCAGAAAACCAATTATACTCTAAGTTAAATATATAAATAATACCCAAGAAAAGACTGAATGTACATGCAATTGCGTGCACATAATAATCACCAGAGGGCTGATTGCATTGGGAAGGATTTTGGTTTCACGTCGCAATTGCTTGGAAAAGCCGCATCTTAGCTTGTCCTTTCTGAATTTCCTGATCTTAAACAGCACAAAACACACTATCATTATCTATATATATATTGAGTTCTTGCAGTCTATTTCACATACGAAAAATAAATAAATAAAACAAAAAATAAAAACAGATGTGCAGTACTATTATATATAGAACTGCTTATATTTAATATATATAATACTCCTAATAACCTACTAACTTTCTTCCCAACAGAGGCGCCTCATCATGATGCACCTTTCTGCATGAGCCTGATCATCTCCCAACAATACAGTAGTAGTACTTCCGTGTAATGATTTTGAAAGACGCCATATATAATTTCTTGCTTGTTGACAAATTCATCATGTAATTATATATATTCAATGAATACAGACAGACTTCTAATTTTTCCTCTAAAAGGTACAGAATATATGATATTACTTCCTATTCATGATGTTGCATTTATCAATATTGGTGAAGTGCTGACATGATGAGACTTGCTAGTAAATAATATTACAAATGTCAATTATAAGTATTTTTATTATTCCTTGATTATGAGGATTCCTAGATGTAATGAAATTAGAAACCTGCATCATCAAGTTCTAGCTAGCTATTTTTAATTCTTAAATCCGAAGATGAAACGGGTTTTCTAATTAATGGGCTTGATTTTCAAATGGGAGAGATCAAGATGATCATCATGGTTGTTAGGGACTAAATTGATTGGGTCAAACCCTCTGAAAATCTATCACTAAGGGAAGAGATAAAGCCAAGAGATATAGCAAAAAAGAGATGAGGCAAAGAAGTTGGCTCAAATTTCTAAAAGGAAAATGTATCACAAGTTAAGTTAAACCCTATCACTCAAAGGAAATAACCTCTATATAAAGAGTAGCTCTCTCACAAATCGAGAGGAGGCTCTGGACAGGCTCTCTACAAGCTCACTTCATGCACTCTCTACCAATGCTCTAGAAGGACTCTCCCCAGACTAAGTTCTCCCATTGTATTGAGCGATATGTGAGGCTACGAGATATTGTAAAATCATCACCTGATATAGTGAGTTTTGCCTTCAACAACCCGTGGATGTAAACTTTTATGCTGAATCACGTAAATTCATGTATCTCCATTTATTTACTTTTATTTGCTTATTTATTATTTATTTCATGGATGAATGCGAAAACACTGTATTGAAGCCCGAATCACCAACGTGGGTGTAGGTCGGGGATGACTCTTTCTTCCTTTCCAGTTTGGGCATTAACAGTTGGCACCGTTTGTGGGATCGACTTTTTTCTCTATACCGGAATTGGGAGAATGATAGTCTCCGACTCACGAGATCGTCTATAAAAGTTCGGATTCCTTGGTTCGTGAGATCGTTTAAAAGAAAAATAAACAGATATATACATGATGCCTGCCACACCCTTGATCGATGTGAATTCTACACTCACAAGATCGTCACCGAAACATCAGAGAGTGCGTCAGTGCTTCTCGCCACAAAACTGCATGGAAACCTCCTCGTCACATGTAGTACCAGTGCTCTCCACAAAAGATTCTCGCCATCAGTCCTTGTCACTAAGAGTTGCTTTCATACATGGTTCCTCGCCACAAGATGTTGCTCGCCAATTGCCCACTCACGGGATACTCCTCGCCACTTACTCACCGCATAGCTAGAACCTCCCTCACCAAGCAAAGTCCCTCGCCATTGTGGGTTTGCTCACCACTGGTACTCATTGCCATAACTCCACTAAAGCTTCTCGCTAGTGATTCTCACCACTCTGCGTTGCTGCCAGTTATGTGTTTCCTCGACACAATGGGTTTACTCGCCACAGGGACTAATTCAGTCCATGCATGGTTTGCTCATTGGGAGGGGCTACTCGCCAATTGCTTAACCATGAGGTATTTCTCGCCAGTTGCACAATGCACAAAGTGTTCCTCGCCACACCTTCTCGCCAAAAAGTGAGCAGTCGAGCATCTGCCTCGCCTTTCTCCAGTCGGTAAGATTACGTGGTCGAGCATCACTCCCGCCACGCCTATTCGCCAAGGCTACACGGTTGAGCATCTCTCCCATTACGCCCATTGCCAAGAGTGACGCACTGCATAAAGTATCTCTCGCCATACACAGTATTTTTCACGCCATTCACATAAATGTTACTCAACAATAGTTCAAAAGAAGAAGAAGGAGAAGGAGAAGAAGAAGAAGAAAGAAAGAAAGAAAGAAAGTCGAGCTAAATTGACTCGGAATTGAACTTGCCAAAGATGAAGAATTTTCATTGCTACAAAAGCGCTCAAGGCTAAGCAATTTTCCCATGCAAAAATCATTTAGTAGCAAATGATCTCAATTGGAAAAAATTACTCTAACCGTTCGATATCACGAGCATCCCATGTCCTCATCGTTGCAAAAACATGGTGGCCACACTTTAGCGGGATGACTCAGGTTCACAAATCTCAAACTTATAATTTGTATTACACTTACCTATTTTGTTTTAGTGAAAATATCTTAGGACGTGACGCAATTAAGAAGGGCTTGGAAGTCAAAAAATCCCACGGCCGACTCAGCAACCGTAAGAAGACCGGTGCCCCTTGGTGAGCAACAAGACCAATGCTTTAGGCAAGTAACTAGACCAACACCTCTCGACAAGCAACAAAATCGATATCTCCACCATGCAACCAGACCAAGGTCTCCGGGGAAAATATTATGCATACCATGCACAGGGTGCCCTTCACCAGCATATGTCGCCAATATGTCAGTTGTCTTCACCACTCAAGCGAGATGGACCAGGTTTTGAAAATTCAAACTTGTGATTTGGATTATTTAACCTAACATGTTTGTTTTTGTTGATATGATCGATCTCTAGCTCTCGCCAAAGGGGATGTGGTCGAGGTGATCTCCCACTAGCCTCAAATTGAAAGGTAACACAATCGAGGTGATCTCCTGTTAACTCATTCTTGCCAAAGGTGACGTGGTTGAGGTGATCTCTCACTAGCCTCAAATTGGAATGTAACACAGTCGAGGTGATCTCCCTTTAACTCCTCGCCAAAGGTGACTTGGTCGAGGTGATCTCCCACTAGCATCAAATTCAAAGGTAACACAGTCGAGGTGATCTCCCGTTAACTTCTTCTCGCCAAAGGTGACATGGTCGAGGTGATCTTCCACTAGCCTAATTTGGAAGGTAACACGGTCGATGTGATCTCCCTTAACTCCTTCTCTCCAAAGGTGACGTGGTCGAGGTGATCTCCCGTTAACTCATTCTCGGGAAAAGGTGACGTGATCGAGGTGATCTCCCACTAGCCTCAAATATAAAAGGTAACACCGTCGAGGTGATCTCCCGTTAACACATTTTCGCTAAGGTTATATGATCGAGGATCTCTCTCGTTACACCCATCTTCAAGAGTTATGCGGTCGAGGGCATCTCCCATCACACTCACATCCGAGTGTATCCACTCGCTACAACCGCCACCAGCGGGTTACCTTCAAGAACGAGCTTCCAAACTCTATAACCACCTCGCGTGGGTGTCATTCGGGAACGATTTGACAGGCTCAGCAACCACCTAAGATGGATCTAGGGGGTCAATGGGCACCCTAACCACTTAAGTGCTATTTACTACAAACAAACTCTTACATCCACATCAAAACGAAAAAACACTAACAAAAAATACAGCATGGGGCAAAATCCACTAAGTCGACTGAAAACTAAAAAATGATCACCGAGTACGGAAATATACGCACTTTACTAACGATAAACATTCACATACAATCACTATGCAAACTTTCTTACAAACAAACTTCACAAAGGCCCATCCTCGAAGACCCTTACTACAAATTTTACAATTTCTTCTTGAGGACCACTCATGGAGATCTCCATTGCATAACAGTGAAAAACTACCAGCTACCAAAATTTATTTTTCTGCAGGTGACCTCTACAATGGTTGATTTGAAGATTTTCAAGGTCTTCATGGTAAACAAGTTGACCTTAAGAATCGAGGGCATCTGTTAAGGACTAAATTGACTGGGTCAAACCCACTGGAAACCTATCACTAAGGGAATAGATAAAACCAAGACATAAAGTAAGAAAGAGATAAGGCAAAAAAGTTGGCTCAGATTCCTAAAAGGAAAAAGTATCACAAGTTAAATTGGACCCTATCACTCAAAGGAAATAATCTCTATATAAGGAGCTGCTCCCTCACAAATCGAGAGGAGACTCTGGACAGGCTCACTCCATGCACTCTCCCCTAATTCTCTAGAGGGACTCTCCTGAGATTAAGTTCTTTCATTGTATTGAGCGATATGTGAGGCTTCGAGATATTGTAAAATCATCACCTGATATAGTGGGTTTTGCCCCCAATAACCTGTGAACGTAGGCTTTTATACCGAATCACGTAAATTCATGTGTCTCCCTTTATTTACTTTTATTTGCTTATTTATTATTTATTTCATGGATGAATGGGAAGAGCACCATATGAAACCCGAATCACCAACGTGGATCGGGGATAACTCTTTCTTCCTTTCCGGTCTGTTGTGCAATTTTTGGCATTAACAATGGTAATTTGTAAGACAACAGACAAGAAGGTTTAGTAACGAATTAACCAATTAGTTGGATTCTGTGATCAAATCGGAAAAGTACTTGACCTATATAATATATTTGTGTATCTAAAGCAAATGTTATTAGTGAAAGATTACTGTCTGTAACAAGATTCTATTCTCAAGTCGATGTATTGAGCAAACCATCTATATTACTTAAATTGTAAAATTTAATTTGTAAGATTCAAATTTTAAAATTTATTTTCTAAATCAAATTATGTCATGTAAACATTTTAGTAGGTGTGATATCCACACCAGCTTAATTCTTCTAGCACTATCTCATCCTTCTCCTAGCACATTAATGCCTCATTTCAATCAAGAAATAAGTTGACTTATTTTGTAATGAGACTTCCTTAGCTTAGGCCATATTTATGAGTATTCAAATATACAAAAATGGCATTATAAGAGAACATGTTTTTTGCGGTGCTATTAACTCCTCGCAATAGGATAGGAAACTGTCGATAATACCTTTCAGCCACGTTTTTCCATCGCAGACAAAACGCCGTGATTTATGCCTGACATTTGCTCTGGTTTTCGCCGATAAGGGAACCGCTGAATATATGGACTAATTCTGTCGATTTACACGCCGAGAAAGCTAGAAATTTGTTGGCTATTATTGCTTTCCATCGAATTGGCCTTGTCGCTGCAAAGGGAGAACAACTCCCTGCGATCTGTAGTTTGTTGCGGAGGAGAATCTTCATTTCAACGCTTTCCAAAACCACCAAAGAAGTTACCTTCGGTGTAATCGACTGCCGAATAAAGGTTGGGTAGCCACACTGGCACCTTTTACGGTGTTTGCCCAAAACACTGATGCACAATTTCGTCCAGGTACTTTTACGAGGGTTAATGTTCGGCGCAATAGGATTATACAAGGGTTTTCCTAGGTAACAATATTTCCTTCGCTATTAATTTTTAACATTGAATTCCACAAATTTGCAAGTAAAATTTCACAACATTTCATAAATTTTAGTTAAATTTCATAAATTTTTATAAAAGTTCCTATATTCATGATGATCTGTGGTAAAATGCTTTCTACCACTCCCAATCTTGTGTTCTGCGCGTGCATATATATTGGTTTTTGAGCATGATAATTTGCGTTGGCTGGATGGATTACAAATGATCAATTACTTGGCGCCAAAAAAATTCAAGGTACGTTTGAGCATGTTGTTCTTACTTTTTTTACTCCAATATTGGGTTTGCAGATGATATGGTAACTTTCACACATGATCATGACACACACATATTATATAGAAAACAATATCACTATATTATATATATATATATATATATATATATATTCTAGGACTTTAAATGCTTGTCACTATATCATATATATATCCTAGCTAATCAAGATTGCCCTGTCCATTGGGCTAGATGCAAGCATATATTGATACAAAGATATCATTTTATCAATATATGCTTGCATTGGAAACAATATATATATACACATTGGAATCAATATATATATATATGCTATATATGCAACTATATAGCATATATGCCATATATGCTTGCCCTGTTCATTGAGCTAGATGCAGGCCTTGGAAATCGATTTCCAATGCTTGCATCTGGTTTTAAACTAGCCAAAAATGAAGAAATATGTCTACGTAGACCACATCTTGGTCCAAATTGCATGCAAATAGAATGCTATAAAAGAAACTGGAGGGCAGTTTCTACCTGATGAGATGATCATCTCATCAGCTAGAAAATACTCTTTCATACAAGAGAAATTTGATAACTTAGTTTAGCAGTACCATAACAATGCATCCATAGTCTCTATTTTAACATGCCAGCAGTCCTACTAACTCTACACATGTACATGTACATACTCCAAATGAATTTTTACACTTAGAAGTTGTTTGGGGTATTGGCTAGCACATCCCAAAAAGGCTTTGCCCTTGGAAGGTGAATTGACCTGTTACAAAACACATCAATGTCATGGAATCAGACCATATCCTGCATCATGAAGTACTTACAATGGTATAAAGAACAAAACACTCATCTTTTTTCAACTTTAGCCTAAAACATCCTAAGATGAGATAATTTGAAACTCATGACTTTATATTTACCTGATCTTTTGCAGGCCATTACGATCCTCTTGTGTACCACCTGAAATGGAATCATAACTTTTTAGTTATGTAATATTGCCTATACAAGAACCCTATGTATAATAGCAGTAATTTCAGGTTAATTCCGATTTTACAAAATTGGCTAATCTTATATATCTTGATCCATTTTACTAGAGCACTATGATAATAACTCTGATTTATTTCCACTTGTCTTAATATACAGCATTAAAGTAGACCTACAAATGACACCCACTTAAATAATTAAGAGGATATCTCCATGCAATTAAATATAAATTCAAAGCAGGCCAATTTATCTACCACCTATGATCTATGTAATTCAATAGCATGCAAGCATATATGTGGGCCAATTTCTCTTATCCAGTTAGACTATACAACATGTTATATATCCTCATAGCTATTCTATGCAACAGCTAAATGACTCATACCTAAGCTGTCCAAGCTGGATATAATAGTAGTATCCCTATTCTTACTGCTTTTTCTTCATTCATCAATTAAATAAAAGTTTCCCTGATAGTATTAAGCAGCATTTAAAACACTTGGAATTATTTTTGAATAGTCCACCCACAAAACCATGTAACCAGGATAAATATTAGGTAAAAAAATATTTAACTCTTCAAGTTCCACATTACCTCCATAAGCTTCCTTCGTCCTCTCCAACAACAGTAGAATAAAGTATGACTCTTGGACAAAATTAATATTGCTACTTCTTTCTCTCCACGACAACTTCATAAAAAAAGGTTAGCAAAATTGTAGCACAAAATAATGTTAGTAGTTACTGCTAGCTTGCAGCGGATGCCTAAGGAACTGCAACTTGAGTCACTCTTTGAGACTCTACTTATGACATTCTCATGTTTAAACGTGTTTCATAGTCTCGCATATGCTCTTGCATTTCCATTAGACCACTTTTAAACTCTTTAAGTCGATTTTGGTAATACTCTGCATTTTTTCTATTTTGTTCATTTTCCATTGCAAGCCGTTCATACTCCTCATTAGGTACTCCAGAAACTTTAGGAGATTCGGGCATAATAGAGTGGCCTAGCCCTCGGGAATACCCTGGCCTATGTCCCAAAACCTCCATAAATATTCATGTTGCTGCTTCATCTATGCGAGCATCTGGCTTAATAGCATTCATATTTTCAACCATCTGGTTCTGTTGCATGAATCAGAAACAGATTAACATCATATCACTAACAGTCCTACTTATAACCTTGCAATAAAACCAGATTAACATCATATCACTAACAGTCCTACTTATAACCTTACATGCGCATGTATGCTTGCTAACACCAAAAGAGTTCACTCGCCTACCAATTAAACAAGTTAAATTAATACTAGTGCAGCTATACTTGCTTAAATAAACAGAGGCTCACATAATTGTCTTTTGTTGTTGGTGTGATAAATCTCCCCTTTTTGTTTGACCAATGCACATCTTTGTAGAAATTAATCAAATTCTTGTCCTTCTACAGATCATAAAAATACCAGTCATATTACTATAGTATTCCACATATTGACCAACTATCATGAATAGATGACACCTAGTACATAGAATGAATCACAATACCTTTATCTCCATTAGGACAACAAATTATGTCCTTCCGCTTGTGTGGTTGACCCTTTGTTTACTCCTATTTTCTTTATTTTGGCTAGACATTTTCTGCAACAAAACAAATTTTTCTCCAATTTCTATGGTCCGAATGAATGGATGCCAATAGGAAAAATTATAAATTTAAAATAGTTATTAGACTTGGGAAATTATAAAGTAACTTCTCCATATCT
Source organism: Pterocarya stenoptera (assembly GCA_003123785.1). Taxonomy (NCBI): domain Eukaryota; kingdom Viridiplantae; phylum Streptophyta; class Magnoliopsida; order Fagales; family Juglandaceae; genus Pterocarya; species Pterocarya stenoptera. Next base: position 36,020 of record QEOT01008770.1, on the reverse strand, counting down.
AAAATCTGTCCAAAAATTACTTTCCCAAGTAATATAGCTATATAAACATTGGCTACCTAGTTATGTATATGTTTTATAACAATTCATCACTTAACTATTCTCTAATTAAATTAGTCTTTTCAGATTGTATGCGGGTTGGCAATTCCATATGTAATAGTTATCTATAGACACAATTAAATACTTATAGCAACAGCAAATTCAGAGTTAACCAAATCTGAACAATTTTGATTACATCTTACCATTTTTATTAGCTTTATGTCATCCAATAATGGGCATAAGTCTAAATCACCTTGACAGTACTTAAGTATAAGCTTAATGCCACATTAGAACAAAGTTAAACATATGAGTTTTGATATGAAAATATACTTCTTACCTTGAATGAATCATTCCCCCACCGATTGTATAACCACTCCCAAACTGGCTGCTCTACCAACCCACCTCCATTAGCTAATGCCTCCTTATGTCTTGCATAACTCAAGTATTTTAGGTGCAGCTTATAATAAAATGCATTATATGCACGAGATAGCTGACTTGTGACTGTCCGATGATGATTTTTCTTGGTCCAATCCAAGACAAGGTCAGTCTATCAATGTCATTGAGTTAAAAACCCATCTCAGATTATTTTCCTTACTTTGCACAATAGTGTCAGATTTTTTAAACCCAAAGTCAGATTTTTTAAACCCAAAGTCAGATTCTTTTTAAACCTAAAGTCAGCTTTTTTTTTTTTTACTTTGCTATGAGTTATTGAAATGTCAATAACTCATAGCAATTTTTTAAACCCAATATCTGCATAGTTTCCTCCAAAAGCTAATGAGTTTTAACTCATAGCTAGGTTCATTTACTTACTTCATATTGGGAATTCAAAATAAGCATATATAATTTCTAATAAGTAGGAAAATTCTTATAGTAGTGCTTGATTCAAATTACCACATGCTTATATTGTACTAGTACAATATAAGCATTTAAGCATGCTATAATATAAGCATGCTAGTACTTATTGATTCAAATTACAGTATTCTTATATTTTGTGCCTCACCATCAAAACAAATTATTGAAATTATTTAATAAATAGCACTTAGCAAATCACATTATGAACCAGAAAGATGAATGGTATACTCGAACACGTTCAATAAGTTCCTATTTCTCTCTTTCATCGACAACACTCCAACTAACATGCCTCATTTCTGCATAGTACTTCACGATCCATGTAACTCTCGTTGTGTAGACTGTTCTGCTGTTGCATGATGGACCTATCTTCCCATCTTTTATCTCAAGTGGGATCTTGCCAAACTTTCTGAACCTCTCAAACTCTCTACCTTTGGCCACACCCCTACGACGTTGGCTAGTGTTTGCTACTATACCAGCAATACAAGAGGATATAAACAATGGACAGATCTAATAATTGAACTAGAGAACAAAGAAGTCCTGATCAATGTCATATATAGAAAACAAGTGTTAAAATCATGACCAATGCTTTCTGTAACCGTTTAGGCTTTGCGGGTATAGTCTTCTATAATATACAAAAGAGCAAAAGACATGACGAATATGAAATTTGGGTTATATTTAAGTCTATCATCAACACACAAATATTAGCTAGTGATCCTCTGCTCAATGTGATTGGTATTCTTTTAATCACATTTTAAATAGTCAATTTCATCGGTGCATTCACATAACTCAAGTCTTTACATCATTTTTATGACAATTCATTTAGGATATATACAATAGGCCAGTTTGCTATAATGTCATTCAAAGAATATAGAGCTATGATACAATCAATATGCCTCAACTAAAGATAGCATAAACATTTCCTAAATTATCAGACAATATTGAGTCAATAGCTGGAAATTAAAATTTCCCTCGGGAAAATTGGCCTAGTCTAAATTGAATCATGAGGGTAAATATTGGACAGCAAGTTAGTAATCTTACAGTATACAAATAGTATTAACGTTGAATGAGAAAATAATATCGTATAATATCGTATAGTATGCTTAATCTTACAGCAAATTTATATTGGCCTAGAGGTAATTACTGCAAGAGGTGGAAATGAAAATAGCATGGGCCGCTATGGTGACGCAGTGGGGATGTCAATTCACAGTGGGGCAGCCTAGGGAGAGAGAGAGAGAGAGAGAGAGAGAGAGAGAGATCAAACACCACATCGAGTACGAAAAGACCACAGGATCGAAATCCGGTTTAGAGTATTTCTTCTATACCGGCGAGAGACGACTCCTGCAAAGGAGGCGACGGTCTGAGGAACGGCGGCGCAGTAGGGGAAAAATTTGGGGAAACTTTGATGCAGTGGGTTTTTTCGTCGATTGATGTGACTTATAAATATAATGGGTTTTTGCGGCGCTACTGGTTTCACCATAATATTGCCTACCCAGATGTTATTGTGGCGCTAAGTGTACACGCCACCTATAAGTTTTTATTCAAGCGATCAGGATATCACCGCAACAGCGCATGGTTTCTTTCCGCGTCTAATTTCATCACAATAGCACATTATTTTTGCATCGACTTTGTTGGCCGTAAATAAACTCACCGCAATCTATTTTTAAAGGCGCAATTCTTGATCGCCGTAAAATCTTATGGGTGCCGAAAATAAAAACCATCGGCCATCAAGAAAAGCGTCACATTTGCCCACCAACTTTTGCAGCAATTGAATTTGCTGCGCCTACCAAACGCCGGAAAGGAAAATTAATTCCAGCGATATACTAACTCCATGCAAAATCGTAGGATGTTTTGTAATTGGTGGTATTTTGCGACCAAAAAGTAGACGCCGGGAAAAAAAACACAGCAAAATCTCAATTTTGTTGTAGTGTGGTTAGAAAACAGTTCTCTCTCAAACTTCATTTAGGTGTCGAGATGCATTCATTCGACTTATAGTGTTATAGTGTATGGAATAAATTTATAATCATGGGTTCGATCTTGCCATCGGCTTGTTCAAGTTTGCTAAGATTCAGATCATGATCGGGACATGCTGCAGATCATAATCATTGGGAAAAGAAGAAACAAAGGATTAGAAAATCTCTCTGTTGCATGTGGAAAAATGATGATCAGAATGCTTATATATATAAATATATATAAAACATATATTTATATATAGTTGCCTTGTGGTTTTACCTTATAACTCACTTGGTGATAAAAAGCCATTACTCGATCGTGTGATGCCTCTAAGCTAGCTGTACGTATATAGTAGTACTATTTGAACTGCCAGATGATATAATAAATTACCATGCACCAATATCGTCTATAAGCGATGATTCAGTGGCCAACATCATGTCTTGATATATAGCACATGCACACTGGAGAGATCAAAGAAAGGGGGAAACAAAAAGGAAAATTAAACTTGATGGGCTTCCTTCATGATCAACGTCGTCGTAATCGGATTAGTGCAGTGAAACTGATCGTTCTCAATTTTATTACGACTATCTCATTCAGCTAGCATTTATGACAAGAGTTCTTCTCCTTGGAAGCCGGTGTGTAAGTATACCCTCTATTTTATTAGAGTAATTCTACATAGAAATCACTGTAGCAGTGCACTCGTTGCACTCACTACGTGGCTACCGTTAGATCTTTTTTTTTTCATCTTCTCTGTGTGTAGTCTAAATAATACCACATCATGTGTGTAAAATGGCTTCTCCAAATAGTGGCTTCTATCTATATTTTTTCATTTTATTAACATGATAAGACTTGATTCGTAGGAGATTTTAATTTTAAATTTCTCTAACAAATCAAGTATTGTCATGTCAATCAAACAGAATGTGTGTTTTGCACAACTTTCAAATAGAGTTTTTTTTTTTTTTTTTTTTTAATGACGAATATATTGTCATTTTCACAATCAAACGCTTTTCACTGATCTGGATCACGCAATGGGGTACGATCGTGACCTATCCTTTGGGAGGCCGCCTAAATCGGTTTTCCCCTAGTTTTCCTATCTAAGAGTTTTGTTTTAATGATTTATATAGTTTTAGTATGTGTAAGTGATCTTATATATGCCAGTCATTTTGGGGAAAAAAAAAACGAAGCACACTTAAAACCTACATTAAGAAATCCACTTTTTCATGGTAGACCATATATTTTTCTCAAATGGACTATACAAGGTCTACACACTCTAAAACTATATATAGTATTAATTTTTTATTAAATATTAATTTAATCTTTTTATTTAGTTTGTTTAATATTTTTTCTATTTGTTTCTATAATTTTAAATTTTTCTTTAAAAAAAAAGAAATTATGAATTTTTATCTATTTCTTATTAATGTCAAAAGTTTAAAGTGTTCAATTGGTTATAATATGGCAGATATATACCATGGTAGCGTTTTTCAGAAATAAATAATAAAGTATGGACGGGAAGGATCATTATAATATGAACCTAACTTCAAGTATATCTCTGAAACTTTTTCGATCCATTGATGTCTGATGAGTTCGAAAATTTAAACCCCAGGGAATCAGGGATTTCTAAAGTAATTTTTTCTTGTTCTTAATACAATCAATATTTCATTAATACAGATATTGTGACTATTTCTAGAGAAAAAATTCCAAGTTTTCTTGTCTTTTATATTCCTTTTTCAAAAAATTTCCGGTTCTTTAGGGGGTTTTGACGAGTAAAATTCTCGTGATGCAAAAGCCGGTGGACGCTTAAACTAACAATGTCCAATCTTGGTGGCCACAAGGATATTCTCTAGCAGCCTGTAAAAAAGCCAGGCCCATAAGCCCATTAAGGTTTACGACTGTTTGTTTGTTGAACCAAGACCTCTCATAAGCCTAAATAAAAGCATTGGTATTGGTTTATCTATATGCAAATGCAAACATGTACATATTTGCATAACTATACCATTAAATTGACTGTATTGGATTATGCATATCTAAATATTTTCATAGCTATGAGTAGGGGTGTAAGAAAAAATCGAAAAACTGGTTGAACCTAATCGGACCGGACCGTCCGTTTTGTAACTGGTTCGGTGCAATACCAATTCTTAACAACGAAAAATGGTCCTAAACCAGTGCATTACCAATTTTCGTATTTTGACAATCAATTCAAACCAAATCGAACCCGTACATATATATTTTTAATTTTTCTATTATATATAATTTTAATATTATTATATATTATATGCTACATTTCTAATTAATATAACATGAAATTTCATTCTTATTATTCAAGTCTATTAATATTATAACATAAAATTAATATACTAGTATATAGATACTAATTATATTATTTTAATCTTATTATTCAAGTTTATTAATCTCACTAATAAGTTAGACACTACTTATATTATACTATAATTGAACATTAAAGAATTAGTAATTGTTAATAATAAATAATAAATTCTCACAATTAAGTTTAGTATTAAAAAAATTATAATATTAAACATATATAGTGTTATATAGTGTCACACGTGTAAAAGGTAAATCGGAAAACCGAACCGGACCAAACTGAAATCGAAAAAATTGAAAGTTTCGATTTTGGTGATGAATCGGTCCGTATCGATTTTTAAATTTCTAAAACCGGTATATACCAATTCGGTTCCAAAATTTCTTCAAAACCAGACCGGTTACACCCCCAGTTATGAGCAGTGTTTCAACATCTTTACAGATGCACTATTCACCCTACAAATACTATTTTTTTAATTTTTTTCTCTCTCTTCTCTCTCTATCTCTCTCTCTCCACCAACAGAATTATTTTGATATCTCAAGAGCTCCCTGCACATATTTCAGCTTCTCCCTCCCTTGACTCAAACAGAAGCCTTTTTGGAATAAAAAACTCGCGTAGCTCTCTATCACGATGGCTCTAGACGGATATTGCAGCAATCAAGTATGATTTTCTCCCTCTATTCTCTATTTCCGTTCTCTCTCTCTGGCCGAGTGAACACTCCTTATTTCTCCCTCCCAAAATTCTTGATCATGTGATAATTTCCAAGGTTTCAATCTCCCACAAGAACGGCGCACTTCCTCCATCACTTGGACTTGGAAATCACCACTGCCGTTGCACTAGGATTGTGTTTTCTATATCGACTAGCTAAGGTAAATGAAACATCAATCTCTCTATTTTGCCTAGGGATTTTTATTACATAGATTCAGTTAGTTCTAATTGTTGTCATTATCAGAAAATAGGCTTTTTCCAGCGATTTTAGAATCGTTGCAAAAAATCGCTGCAAATAGTTGATATTTACGACAATTTTCAAGTCGTCACTAATTTTTTTGTGAAACGTGAAGTGTTGGGGAGATAACTTTTTGCAGCGACTTTTTTGATATATTGCAGTGATTTTTGTCGTCACAAGAAAATATGGAAACTGTAGCAGCATCTTATTTGCATTGAATATGTAAATTGCTACAATAAGTACTTTTTTAGGCAACTATTATCGCTGTAAAATTAATTTATGGAGATTTGTTTATTGGCTGTGAATAAAAAGCACGGCAAATAGCCTTTTAAAACTCGCCTTTTCCCCATTTTTCTTTCCCTGCTCGATAGCCTCTATATTCTTTCTTTCCTCTTGATCTATTCTTTTTCTTTCCTCCTCGCCCCTGCCCCGCTCACCTGCGTCGTCTCCCCTACCCTTAACCCCCCCAGCAAGCCAGCGTCGCCACAGTCAATAATGCCACCCCCACCGCTACACCTTGCCGAAGACTACCTCTCTTCCCAGTCTCAGCCCCTCAATCGTCGCCTATATCTCTCGGTATCTTCCTCCCAACGTTGCCTACCTTTCCCTCTTCGATTTCTTTTCCCCTCGCGGACGTTGCGACCTCTAGCTTCAACGAACACGCCACCTCCCTCCTCCAAGCATAGTAAATCAGCAAGCCAACCTACGATGCCTCTCCCTTCCTCTCAAACCCTTCTCTTTCTCTAGATCTCCCTCACTGCTTCTGATAGGAAAATGGAATGGAAATGTATATTGAATTTTGATAAAGCTATTTTCGAGGGGAGCACCTCCAAATTGTAACTGAATCAATGTAATAATATTCTCGATAGTTCTTACAACGTAGTCCGTTAGGTTATATACTAAAACAAGTAAAGTGCTAAACTGCCTTTAGTACTCGGGCCTGTGGATCTTTATTACATAAAAAGGAAATAACAGATAAGAGTCGGGTCAAGCCCAACATGTAAGCCTTCCGTTCAGGCCATGAGCCATCATTTCTTCTAAGTCTTCTGAGATACGCTTTCCCTTCTTAGCCGCCACACATATCTCATTCTCTCTCTTGTTAATCTGCATCTCGTACCTCCATAGCTCCGTAACCTTCATACTGCAGCGTGTAACAAATACCCTCCCCATTAAATCACCTTGCCCACAAGGTGAGGATATTCAGAACACAGTTTGTGATATGATTCCCACGATGCCTCTTCAGAGGGTTGTCCCTGCCAACGAACGAGAAGCTTGGTCAAAAGTCGATTGTTCACCTTCTTCATGCGTCTGGTAAGTATTTCTTCTGGTTCAGACTTAAAGATTCCTCTTTTATCCATTGGTGGTAAGGTAGCCACCGTCGATTGATTCTAACCTAACTTTGTCTTGATCTGTGAGACATGAAACACATCATGGATCTGGGCCGAATTTGGCAACCGTAGGTGATAAGTGACTTCACCAAGCCACTGGACCACCTGATAAGGCCCATATAAGTGGGGTGACAGCTTGAGATTTTGAGGAGTCATTAAGGAGAGCTGTCGATACGGCTGTAATTTCAGGTATACCCAATCCCCTTCCTGAAAAGATTGTTCCTTTCGCCCTTATCTGCGTATTTCTTCATGCGGTCTTGAGCCTTCATTAAGTTCTATTTTAACAGAGGCCATATTTGGTGTCATTGCTGTAATGTGTCTTCAACTTCTTGTAATTTTGCTGTGCCCATAGTATAGTCCACCAACCTTGGAGGCTTGTAACCATACAAAACCTCAAAATGAGTAGTTTTAGTTGTGTATTATAGCACCATTCAGCGAGTACTATCCAGTGTGACCATTCTTTGGGCCTGTCCCCCACGTAACTTTTGAGATAGTTTTCTACCAACTTATTAACGGTTTCTGTTTGACCATCCGTTTGAGGGTGGTAAGCAAAGCTGAAAGCTAATTGTACCCCTTGAAGCATAAACAACTCCTTCCAAAACTTGCTAGTAAATGTAGAGTCTCTATCTGAAATGATTATTTGGGGTAAGCTATGCAGTTTGAAGATGTGCTTTAGGAATAGCTGGGCCACGATCTTGGCTGAATATGGGTGAGTGATAGGGATAAAATGGGAATACTTCGTAAATATGTCTACTAACACCCATAAGGCATTGAATCCACTTGAATTGGGTAACCCATCCACGAAATCCATGAATATATCTAATCAGGGTATAGAGGGGATTGGTAGGGGTTGAAGGAGATCACTAGGTAGTGTATTGTCTACCTTAACAGTTTGGCACACCTCACAGTTTCTCACAAACTGTTTGACATCAACTTTTTGGCCTAGCTAGTAGAAATCTCTTCGTAGTCTGTGTATGGTTTTATCAAAACCCAGGTGTCCTCCCAGAGGGCTGCTATGGACTAGTTCCAGGAGCTTGAATATGAGATTGTCATGGGCAGGGATATAGACCCTATTTTTATAGAATAGAGAACCATTCCTCACTGAATAAGGTGGAGGTAAGTTACCCTCTTGGTGCTTCTAGAAGAGGGTTTGAGTCTGTGTATCAGTGGAATAAAGGGACTTAATCTCACTCATCCAGTCCCATATGGGCAAGGATAAAAGAGAAATAGTGACTTCTTCCTCTGAGCTATGTTTAGAAAGGGCATCGGCTACAAGATTCTCCTTCCCTTTTTTATATTCAACAATAAAATCATAGCCCATAAGTTTTGCAACCCATTTTTGTTGCATGACTATACCTATCCTCTGATCAAGCAAAAACTTCAGGCTTTGGTGATCAGTTTTGATCACAAAGGGTTGGTCCAGTAAGTAGTGATGCCATTTCTGCACTGAGGAAACTAGTGCAAGTAACTCCTTTTCATAAGTGGAGAGCCCCAAGGCCCTGCCCTTGAGAGCTTGACTAAAGAAGGCCAAATGTCTGCCTCCTTGCATTAGTACTGCCCCAATCGCGCCTCTCGAGGCATCACACTCTATTACAAAAGGAGACTTGAAATCTTGGAGAATCAAGACAGGAGGTGCTATCATGGCAGCCTTTAAATTTTCAAATGCTGTTTGGGCCTCCCCATCCCATAGAAAATTGTCTTTTTTAAGCAAGTTTGTCAACTTAGCAGCAATTGCCCCATATCCCTTTACAAATCTGTGAAATTTTCAATGAGCCAAAGAAAACCCCTAAGGGCTTTTAAGGATTTAGGAACTGGCCAGTTTAGCATGGCCTTGAGTTTGTCCTGGTCTGCCCGTACCCCTTGGCCCAAGATCAGGTGGCCTAAGTAAGAAATTTCTAGGCAGCCAAAACTGCATTTACTAAGCTTTGCAAACAATGAATTTTCCTTTAGGATGTCAAAAGCCACTTGAAGATGCCCTACATGGTCAACATTGTTTTTTCTGTAAATTAAAATATCATCAAAGAAAACTAAAATAAATTTTCTTAGATAAGGTTTGAAAACCTGATTCATGAGACTCTGAAATGTTGATGGGCCATTGGTTAAGCCGAATGGCATCACCAAAAATTCGTAGTGGCCCTCATGTGTTCGGAATGTTGTCTTAGGGATGTCTTCAGGCCGCACCCTAATCTGATGGTAACCTGACCTGACGTTTAGTTTTGAGAACACTTGAACTCCATGCAGCTCATCCATGTGCTCCTCCACCACTGGGATAGGGAATTTTTCCTTAATAGTAACATTGTTCAAGGCTCTATAGTCCACACACAAACGCCATGAGCCATCAGCTTTCCTCATGAGCAACACAGGTAAGGAGTCGGGGTTTTGACTAGGTCGAATGACCCCTAATTCCAGCAACTCTTTAACTATTTTCTCAATCCCATCTTTTTGAAAATAGGATACCGATATGGCCTGACTAAAATAGGGTTAGTGTCTGGTTGGAAGGTGATACTGTGGTCATGGGATCTTGTTGGTGGTAGGCCAGTAGGTGTTGTAAAAATATCAGGACAAAGATTAATGAGTGACTGTAAAGGTTCAGGAATAGGTGGGGTTTTTTGTAGCTGGAATGTCTTCAATTAACTGTAAGAGGAGCCCTTTCTATTCTAAACTGTTAGACTTAGGCACCTTCCCTTCCTCAATTAAATTTGTATTGCTGAGCCCTTTTAAAATCACTATTGCAGTCTTATAAGTGAACTGCATAGTGAGCTGCTGAAAACTCTAAAGGATGGATCCAAGGCCTTGCAACCACTGAACCCCAAGGACAACATCACACCCAGCCAATACTAAGACATGCATGTCCATGTTAAAAAGATGCCCCTGCATATTAACATTAACTCCCCCTGCCTTGCATTCACTTTTAATTTGATCCACATTGGTGACTTTTACCTTCACCCTTTCCTTTTCATTAACAGCTAAGGGAACTCGAGCTAGTATTGTAGGATCAAGAAAATTATGCGTACTACCTGAGTCTATTAAAATAGTCATTGCTTGAGCCCCAATTTTACCTCGGATCCGCATTGTTCTTGGGTTGAGAGAACCCAAAATGGCATGTAATGAAATTTCTGGACATTTTCCTTTGTCAAGAATTTCCACCATTTCATCATGGTTGGGCACATGGCCAGTATCATGGCCTATAGGAAGCTGGTCCTCCTCCACTTCCTCAATTAAATATAGTTTAGGGCTATGACATCTATGGCCTGGATTCCATTTGGAATCACAATGATAACAAAGACCCTTCTCCCTATGCTCTTTCATTTGGCTTTGTGATATCTTTTGGACAGGAACAATTGCATTGGGATAATTTGTGTTTGGATATTTAGTCTGTGTTTGGGTCAATGGTTGTGGTGTTTGGTAGGTTGGCTTATTTTTTATGATGGCTGGTTCAGTGTATGTCTTGTTTGTAGATCTGTAGTTGAGTTTCTTAAGGAGTAAAAATTTTTCTTCTTGTATCCTAGCAAGCCCAAAGCTGCTATCAAACTAGTTGGATCAAACATCCTCACAGTCAAGTGGATTTCATCCTTAAGGCCACTAAGGAAGCAACTCAACTTAAAGGACTCAAATAAGCCCCTCAATCTGTTTGATAACTCCTCAAAGTTAGTTTTATATTCATCCACCATGCCTAGTTGTCTCAGCCTAGTCAATTGCTCCACAGGATCATCATAACTATTAGGACCAAACGTTATTAACAAGGCTTTCACAAATTCCTCCCAGCTTGATAAAACTCCCAATTCATCTAGATCCTGGAACCATACAAGGGCCTTGCCCTCCACATGTAATGAAACCAGCCTTAAATGGTGATGTGGTAGTGTGTTGTGGAATGAAAAGAATTGTTTGAACTCATAAAGCCAACCATGGGGATTGTCTCCCCTGAATATTGAGAAATCCAACCTTATTGTTCTTGGATAGATCTCACCATTATGATGTATGAGTTGCTGTGAGTTGTTGTTGTCCTCATTGTGATTTGCTCCTGCTGAAATGACCTTGTTCACGTTGTGCAGATCTGTTGCAACAGCTGAGAATTGCTCCATCATAGCTTCCATCTGTCTCCTCATCACAAGCATCTCCACTTCAATGGTAGTGAACTGAGATTCAGTATGTTGAACATGAGTTTCTGTGGATTTCTTGAATGCTTGAAATCCTTCCTGCAGATCCTTTAGACGATTTCCTTTAGCCATTGGGGCAGAATCGAAGGCTCTGGATACCACTTTGTAACAGTCAAGACGTGTGATAGATGAAATAGATAGGAAAAATGGAATGGAAATGGATATTGAATTTTGATAAAGCTATCTTCGAGGGGAGCACCTCCAAATTGTAACTGAATCAATGTAATAATATTCTCGATAGTTCTTACAGTGTAGTCCGTTAGGTTATATACTAAAACAAGTAAAGTGCTAAACTGCCCTCAGTACTTGGGCCTATGGATGTTTATTACATAAAAAGTAAATAACAGATAAGAGTTAGGTCAAGCCCAACATGTAAGCCTTATGTTCAGCCCATGAGCCATCATTTCTTCTAATTCTTCTGAGATACGCTTTCCCTTCTTAGCCGCCACACATATCTCCTTCTCTCTCTCGTTACTCTGCATCTCGTACCTCCATAGCTTCGGAGCCTTCATACTGCAGCATGTAACACACCGTGAATAGCAGCCCAAAACCCCCATCGCCTCTGTCACCCTCTGTTTCTCTCTCTCTCTCTCCTCTCGTCCATATGCCACCTCACAGTTCCCTATTTTAGCAAATGGTGTTCATTTCATGCCATCTCTCTAGTAAGCAGCTTAATTTGTTCTTAAATTATTTGCTTTGGAATAATAATAGATTATCGGTGAATGTAAATCTTAAATTAATAATTAGGGTTTTTCCAAGTTGATCTTAAGGTATAGATTTGAAGACAGATAAACAAAGTGTGTGCATCCTACATTTATTAAGCATTTGTTAATGCTACTAGAGAGTCATACACAAACAATATTTATGAAGTTTTAGTAAATTAGTTGTATTGTTCTTTGGGATTTGCTTTATTGTTCCCTAAATTAGTTGTATCGTTGCCTGTCTCCATGTGGTTCATGCCTTCAGATGCTCTACATGTGTTTAACATGTAGGTGATTTAGTGCAGTGATGTTTAACATGTAGGTGATTTTAGTGCAATGATAGGTAGAGCTCTACATGTGGTTGATGCCATTTGTTATGTGATTCTGTTTTAGTGCATTTCAGTTTTGAGTCTTTTTTGTGCATCTGTGTTGTGGGTCTGTTTTGTGCATATGAGTTGTGGTTCTGGGTTGGTGTGTTAATTATTTTGGTGTTGTTTAAAATACACTACTATATAATATTGATGGCTCCTCACCTTCTGTTGTGAGGAATTTAAGGTGATTGGCTTACCTCTTAGGTAGTTTAAGATTCATGTAGAATATGGATGCAAAGTTTCCATGTGTTTCAATCACATAATACTCTGCTACAACTTTTTTTGTTTTAGTTCATCTGTTTTATGTGGATTAAAGAAGCTAATCCACATTTTCTTGTTCAATCCCCAAATCGCCACAATAGGAGATTTCCCAACGATGATATGTTCGACGGATAATACCAAATTTAGTGCGAGAAAAAGTCTTTTTTCTTGTTGTGTCTTTGGATGCTTTGCTTAATCTAGATTAGGGTTTTGATTTCTGAACTGATTTTATAGATGAATTTAGAGTTTCAATTTTCTAATTTTTGTAAATGGGTCCTTCGATTTTTGTAAAAATGTATATTTTATTTCTTTGTCCTCTAGTTTTGCTTAATCTAGATTTGGTTTCAATTTTCTGTTCTTGATTTTAGATTAGGTTTTCGATTATGTTGCTCTTATGTATTTGTACTATCTTGTTCAGACATGTGTTCTTATGCTGCGGATTTTGCACCTTATGTCATTGGTATTATGCTGCTGTTAGGATATGTATAAGGGTGTGTGCCTGTGCTCTATATTGGTTTTGAGTCTCTTGACCTTTTGGAAAACAAAATGCATGCCAAATTATGAAGGCCATCTTTCCTCTGTATTTGCATGTACTCCAAAATTAAAATAATACATAATTAAACATTACTCAATATGTATTATTTTAATTTATATTTGATTAAGTATTTGACTTATGAAACTACATTTTAGATTAATAAGTATAATTAAAGTTTAAGTATATATGGCAAATAATAAAATCAGTTTTGTAATAAATTAAATTATAAGGATATGCTCATCACTGGCTTATCTGGTTTTTTTTATAAGGATATTATAAATTAAATTTGAAACATATTTTTGATGTAAAATATGGAGTATTTTTTTTTAATGTTTATAAAAATAAATAGACTGACAATTGAAATAATCAAATAGATACCATACATGTTAGCTCATCACCTTTCTCGACTCAGATTCTCATTGGCACCCGCTGCCATATAATATCTCTCTCCATTGATTCTGCTGCAGGGGCAGTTCTAGTGGTAAGTGAAAAAAAAAAAAAAAAGAAAGACAAAAACAATAACAAGAAAGAAGACAAAGTACCAGGACAAATCCTTTAACTTGTTATTACCTACAACATTGCTTTTTAGAGTTACCTGGATGTTGTTTTGCTTAAAGGTCTCCCTTCCAGCTTCTATGATCATCGCAAGGCCTTTTTAAAGCAAAGGGTCATTTACTATATGATTAACTAAATTAAGTAAGTTTTATTCCCATTTGGACATCATTGGCTCTCTTAATATATAATTAAGTTTCCAATCTTTTCTTAACAACTCGGGATATGAATATTGCTGTACTATAATGTTTCTGAGTTGGTTCTCTAATGGGATATAAGATAATTAAACTCAAGTCAGTTTTTGTTGATCTCTACTGGTGGTTCCCAAATGGTTCTGAATTGTTTATAATTAATGTTTTTGTTCTTTAAAACCTCCCTTTAGGACTTGATGCATCTAAAGCTTGGACTTGCTGTTAGGAAACTGTTTTTAATGTTGTATTTTAATTGGTCTTCTGTTTTGAATTGAGGTTTTTCATTTGCTGTTTTGAAAATGTTTGATTGTAATTTGCCGTTAGTTTTGCTAATCCTCTGTTATAATATGTCATGTTTTAATTGCCAATGTAACTATAAGTAATACAATGGTACTGTGGAAGGATGAACCTTTGTCCTTCAATACAATGGTACTGTTTAATTTGTTGTTTTAGTAACATTTTGTCCTTCAATAAAATTCCTTCAATATTTTATTGAAGGATTAATACTTTAATTGATGAGGATCCATTCTTCACCACATTGCTCGAAAGTGGTGAAGGTGGTATTAACAAACCCCATATGGATAGTGCAAATGTCGATGTCCAAGCAACACAACCGTGACAACCCCAACAGGAAACAAGGGCACCTAAACAAAAATTTCAACGGAGTGTGTCATTTACTGTAGAGGAAGATATTCTCATCGTTTAAGCTTGGCTTAACATTAATATAGACTCCATACAGGAAATTGACCAAATCTCCACACAATTGTAGAATAGAATCTATAATTACTACAACACCTATAAAAAAACCTAACAGTCAAGAATGGTCTGTATCCTTTTTGACCAATCAGTGGTCAAGTATTCAAAAATGCATGAATAAATTATTTTGTGGTTCCATAGCCCAAGTTGAAGGATTGTTTCACTATTTTGTAGATTGATAAGGCAAAAATTTTGTACCGAGAGACCCGAAAAATTAATTCAACATGGAATATTGTTGGAATCTTTTGAAGCACCAATCGAAATGGCAAGTGCACAAGAAAATGTGTCACGTTCAAATATTACTCCAAACTCAATACGATTAGGAGAAGAGATAGAAAATGTGCCTGTGGATTGTGAGAAACCTCTGGGCAATTAAGAAGGCTAAAAAATAATGAGAGAAATAAAGAAAAGGTAAGGAAAGACAAGTTAATGACTTTAGTGAGGCCTTAAGGTACATGAAAGATGATAGGAAGACTTGTATGATGGAGAGAAAAGAAACAATAATGAAGGTTGACAATAATAGATTTGATTTACTAGTTAAAAAAAGAAAACTTCAAGATTGAAATTAAGGCTGAGAAAGATGGATCTGAATTAATAGCTCTTGAGAAGAGGAAAACTAATGTGGAAATTATGAAACTAGATATTGATTCCATCAATTCTGTGCAGCAAGAGTATTTCCATAATTTTTAAATGGAAATCATTGAGGAACAAAAGAATAAGGTCATATCTCGTACATAGCTGCATGCTTGGTTTTGGATGATTTAGTAGTTGTTTTTTACTGTGTGGTGACATGTTTTGGGTATTATTTTTTGTACTTCTAGTTGCTATCAATTTTGTTGACGGTTAGTTGCTAGTGGTTTTGATTGAGTGAATTGATGGTGGACTTGTTGCTTGCTGGTGGTGGAGTTGCTAGTCATTTTGTTTCTAGTTTCATTTTCATTGCTGGTTATTATTTGAACTTTGAAAATTTATGGATCTGACTTGTATAAGTTATAGTACCATATAATGTAATCGAATGACTATGATTTTAGTGCTGAAAATTTGTATTCAATGCAACTTGGAGAAATTTGTATTAAGTGTATGAATTTGTATCAAAATCAACTTTGTGAAATTTGTACTAAGTTAATTTAAATAATTTGTATTAAGTTGATGATACAAAGTGTTTTTTAGCATAGGTTAATATTTGTGATGAAATTGGTGTATATATAAAATTGGCAATATTTCGATACATGAAATTGGTGTTTTATAGCACAGGTTAAATGATAGAATTTATAGTGGGTGCTAAATGCAAAATAAAAATAATAATAATAATAATTTTAGAGAAAAAAAATTAATAATAATAAAATATTTTTTTTTATTAATTTAATTCAAAGATACATAATCTAATATGTAAATTTTTCTTAAATGACAAAGTCAATTTTCAAAACATATGATTTTACATATGGTCCTATGGATATTGATAAACCAATGATAATTCTTTACGTGTATCTTATTGGAATATTTCAGTGAGTGAAAGTGCCATGTCACATCATTTTCGTCTCTTTACTTTTTTCTTGATTTTCAGTTTTACTTTCGGTGAAGCTCTTGGAGTACGAAGCTCGAGCGATCATCATCTTGTCTGCCACAATTCTCAAACTATTACCGGTCTATTTCTTCAAGCACGATTAACATTACATAATTAAACACGACAGAAAAAGAAAACAAAATTGGACGTAACCAATGGTTACTAACCATACATAATTCTTCACAATTATATGATAAAATATAAAGGAAAATTTTTATATAATCTTAAATATGCAAGTCTCGCACACTTTTAAAAAAAAAATAAAATACATAAGACTTGCACACTTTAATAAAACATGTATCTAATATTATTCAAATATTAATTTTATAAAATTTATTTAACTTTAGTGAGTTTGAGTTTTTTTTGTAATTAAGGTTTTTTCAAAAAACTGTGTAGAAATAATAAAATAATTGCGAAGTTAATTATATTTAAATTATTTTATTTTCGAGTTGGTAGGTAGAATACACCGTCCAGCTAACTTAAATTATAAGATCTAAATTTAATTTAAAATTTATATTTTAAATCAAATTATGTTATATTATAAGTGTTTTATTAAATGTGCTCTACATAGCAACTTAAAAATATAATTTTTCATTAAATTTACGTAAAATGTGAATAAAAGATTGAAATACTTCAACAAAATTCTTAACTCCAATGATCCAAAAACAGCTTTCTACAAATAAATAATAGAACACTTCCAACAGAATTTGCAACCGATCAAGTAACTTAATGCAAACAAACAAATCGCCTCACTTGTAAGGCGGGACAAGAGACAAAAGAAAAACTAGGGTCTACAAACAAACAACCTTCCTCGATCGATCGAACTCATTCAAAGTATATAAGTAATTTTTATCCTGAATTTCATCATCTCCCTTAATTAGTTGGGCTTCCTACAGTTCTTCCTAATCTCACCGCTGGATCCAGTGAGGGGATCGACGTCTCCCATCTTGATGATTGCGGTCACAAAGTCCTCATCGAAGGTCTTGTCATTTTTGCTGTAGGTTTCAACCAGTGAATCGGTAGACCCACCATCATACAAAATCTGATCGGAGTGGAGAAGACCCTTTTGGTCGAGGAGGTTCTGGAAATACTTGTTGTCAAAAGCGGTAGGAGTTTGGAGATCAAGAGGCGCAAGATTCTTGCGGCCACCGGTGTTCCTTGGGCACTGACTCTGCCTGGTTTTGGCAAATGAACTGTCAATGTTTGTCTCGTTGTATATGCGGTTTCTGAAAGTTATACACCTTGCTTGCCCGATTGTGTGAGCTCCTGAATTACCCAGAATATGATGAGAAATCATGTGTTTGATTGTTTAGAGAGAGAGAGAGAGAGAGAGAGAGAGGTATATATACCCGACAAGGCAACCATATCCTTGGCAGAGAGACCTTTAGCTTGGAATCTATTGATGAGGTTACTGAGGGTGGAAGTGGGAGGAGGGATTACGCCACTGTTGGCATCAGAAAAGCTGGCTGTCTTGGAGTCTCTTCTTCCAACTTTAACATCCCAATCAGGCCCTCCAAGCTTCACAAAGTTTAATATGTTTCCAATGATAAAGATTAATTAGAATGGCATAATAAAATATATAATATGCAGAGATTTGCGCCTAGAATCTAAATGCAGTACAGATACAATAAGTTAGAAATTTGTTTTAAATACATATATATTTCAAATAGAGAAATGCTAATGATCTTCATCTTAGATTCTACCCCCTTGATGTGATCATAAATTTTACGTCTCGAACAAAAAATCTCTACTACTTATCATGTGATACATGTAATTAAAAATGATAAGTTAATTTTAGGATAAAAATTATATTTTTATTATTAATAAAGATAAATGACATTATGAAAGGGGAAGAAATTGTTAGATATTGATCATGTTAATATTTTCTATAATATTAAATAAATTATAAATCTGTAAGATTAACTAAAATTGTAATTTTAGTTAAATATTATAAACAGTGCAGAATTAATCATATCTTTGTATTCCCAGACAAAAAGAACAAGAAAAGAAAAGAAAAAAAGAACTTACAGTTACAACAGAGTCGCGAGAAGCGATGGCTAAGATATCAGCACACGAAACCACTCCTGGGCATACTTTCTCCACAGCGGCCTTGATGTCATCTACAACCTTGAAGCCCCTGATGGATCTGTTGTTGGGGCCCGCTGTCTTCTCACCTGTGAAAGAGTCTGTGTCATCCAAGAGTACCGACCCGTCACAACCCTGCACGTGTCAACAAGCAATACATCATGATCATGGCGAGACAAGCTGCCGACACTGTAAAATACAATGAAGCTTCCTTTATCGTCTTCTCTCTCTCTCCGTCGCTCCCTCTCTCACACAAGCTTCCAAGTTTTCTTGCTGAAAAAGTAAAAAACACAACCCAATAATGTTTTGTCTTTTTCTGTGCTTTTTTTAAAGCTAGATTTCACCTCTATAACAAACTGGATTCGATGGCCCCAAGCCCTACCGAATAAAGTTGACCATGTTTCCAAAGTGGTGTCTTTTATGACTGTGTCCATCATTTCGCTTAACTTTTGCATGCCATTTGCATGTGCTGAAGTTCCGTGCATGAATATATTAGATAATCATCCACACGAACCTTCTCTTTTAATTCTGCTTTTTATTTTCAGGATGAAAAGCACAGAGACAGTACGTCATGTTCTACCTTCACTTTTCTTAAATACTGCACCATTGAGTTCAGATTCAATTAACTTGCTAATTACAATATATATGTTAACAACTATGGATTAGGAACTTTAGTTCGACCAAATCTACTGTTAAAAAAATGATTTATACAGTTTTAGAACGTGAAATTATAGCACATTTTCTTTTTCTTTTTTTTAAAAGGTGAGTCTGAGATAAAAACAAAAATAAAAACGCACTTTTTAATAGTTGATTCTGGGTATTTTTTGAAAATGAGTATCCAAGATTTATTCAACCATAACCATATATATCTAACGTTGCTGAAAAAACATCATTTCGTAACTTGATTATGACAACAAAAGTAGAACCCAGAAGATGAATAAAAAGTGACAAAGAAGAATAAATTTACGTTGACAAAACAGTCATGGAAGTGGAGGCGAAGGAGAGAAGCACCCAGGCGGCGTTCTACAGAAATGGCATTCTTAACAACAGATTGCACGGTGCTGAAGACCTTGGGACAACTTTTAGAATAGAAGTCTGTAGAGAGTTGAGCAGAGGAGCTCCCCGTGAAGAGCATAAGAACAGCAAATGTGGCTATGATTGTGAAAGAAGAGTGAGAAGCAGCGAAGAAGGCCATTTTCTTTGAAAAAATAGGCAGGTGGTGGAAATGGTGTGCCGAGAACCTGTGGAGGGGTGTAAGTTATATAGAGGGAGACAGATGCGAAAAAGAGGCAGGTCTCGACCTAATCTCTAAGACTGAGTATTGCATCCATCAAAAATAAAAAATAAAAAAGACTGAGTATTGCATGGTATGGTCTGCCTCTAGAAATTAAAGAAAAGGTAAGGAAAAGGGCAACTTCAAGAAAAATAGATATTTATGATTAATTTTTATGACAAAATAACTATTAATAACGAAAATATATTTATTTTAGTTGAAAATTATTATTATCGCAAATAAGAGTTTTCTTGCGGTGAAAGGTCGGGCCGGGTTTGGTCTAAATTAAATAATGTCTGATAAATGATTAAGTAATGCCCAGAGGCCAGAAACACGTTTGCGTAAATTGATCGATATCGATCGTCGCTACAGCATGCGTCAGGTTTGTCAAAGAAACGTGGGGTCCTTGAAATTATCTATCAATTAATGTAGGGTGGGGGTTTGGGGGAGATGGACGCCACCAGAAAAGCTAGCCTGTGCAGCCAGCCATCTCAAGGTTTGATCTGTAATTTGCTTTGCGCTTTGTTTTTAATGTGGCATGTGGCAGCCAACCTCGAGGTCGTTCTTAGACAATTCAAAAGTTACACGTTGACGATTCAACGTGGGCAGTTGCATTGCTTTGATCTGATCTCCATCGATCATTGACAATTGGAGCACGCATACACTCTTAATTACCAATTAAGGAACCCCTGATTGTGACAGACTTTATCAGCGTGAAAATGCATGCATGATACAACGTCGACTTTTCTCGATCATTATTCCTTGACTGCATGCTCTTCTAAATAGAAAATTTTCCATAGTCTGAACTACAAATGATGCTTATTCTCATTGATAATCATGAGGTACTACGTTATTAAAATTATTTATATAAATTATAACGTGAGAATTAATGTTATAGATACAAAAAGATATTATAAAAATAAATTCACAAATTAAAATAGTTTGATATGATATATTAATAGATTATAAAATAGATTTAATATATAATATAAAGTCATGTTAATTTATAAATTTATTTTTAAAGATATCTGTATTTATAATATTTCTCATCTAGTAAATAGTAGTCAAAGAAAAAAAATACTTTATTAGATATATTTTTCAATGGAAAGTGAGAGAGTCGCCAAATTCATTAAACACATAAAAGAAAAGTGTACAAGTACTTGACCTAACGCCAATGCGTATTGTCAAAGAAAGGAAAGGATCGAAACGTCATATTTAGACTCTTCAAGGCTCTTTCGGTCTGTTTCTTTAAAAGGACGTGTGGCGAATTTGTCAAACAAAGAGAAAGTACGAGACAAGCTTAACTAGAAAAAATAAAATAATCAAATCGGATTTTATGAACAAGTCTTATATGCTTTTATCGATCCAGGAATATAATTAGTTCCCCGCACACTCTTCAGTCTGAAAGCTAAACAGTACTCTTGAGAGCATTTCTATTGGANGTTACAACGTCGACTTTTCTCGATCATTATTCCTTGACTGCATGCTCTTCTAAATAGAAAATTTTCCATAGTCTGAACTACAAATGATGCTTATTCTCATTGATAATCATGAGGTACTACGTTATTAAAATTATTTATATAAATTATAACGTGAGAATTAATGTTATAGATACAAAAAGATATTATAAAAATAAATTCACAAATTAAAATAGTTTGATATGATATATTAATAGATTATAAAATAGATTTAATATATAATATAAAGTCATGTTAATTTATAAATTTATTTTTAAAGATATCTGTATTTATAATATTTCTCATCTAGTAAATAGTAGTCAAAGAAAAAAAATACTTTATTAGATATATTTTTCAATGGAAAGTGAGAGAGTCGCCAAATTCATTAAACACATAAAAGAAAAGTGTACAAGTACTTGACCTAACGCCAATGCGTATTGTCAAAGAAAGGAAAGGATCGAAACGTCATATTTAGACTCTTCAAGGCTCTTTCGGTCTGTTTCTTTAAAAGGACGTGTGGCGAATTTGTCAAACAAAGAGAAAGTACGAGACAAGCTTAACTAGAAAAAATAAAATAATCAAATCGGATTTTATGAACAAGTCTTATATGCTTTTATCGATCCAGGAATATAATTAGTTCCCCGCACACTCTTCAGTCTGAAAGCTAAACAGTACTCTTGAGAGCATTTCTATTGGATTTTCATAAAACTTTTTATAATATTTAAAAAGTATATTTCAGGGCCGGCTCTATGGTAAGGCCACTTAGACCATTACCTAAGGCCCCACCTTATATAAGACTTCCAAAAATAAAAATGAAGTATTTTATTTTTAATTTTTTTGGAAAAAAATAAAAACCATTTCATTAAATGAAATTTTAAATAATTTATATAGTTTTTAATGTGTGCAAGATCCAATAATACTAAATTTAATATTTAATACAATGATTTTTTTTATAAGTAATACAATAAATTATTTATATTTTAAATAATTTTTTAAAAATCTTACTCAATTGAGGCATAAAAACTGCATTGAGACCTTATTTTAAGTTGTTATAAATATAAATTTACAAAAACTGTATTTAAAGATTTAAAATAACATCTTGTTTTATTGAAAATTTTGAAAATATTTCATATAATAATTTATATTTTATTATATTATAATTACAAATGACTAAGTTAAATTTTGCCTAAGACCTCAATTTGTATTAAGCCGCTCCTGGTACATTTCTTAAAAAAATATTTTAAATTTTACTCATCTTTCAAAAATTTTATACATCTCATTCTCGATATATTCTCTATTATATTAAAATAATATTTTTTTATTATTTTTTTTCTCTCACTTCCATTTAAAAATTTAACTATTCAATATTTTTTCTTATGTTTTGAAATACTACTCTAGTGAATATTTTAAACAAAAATTTAATTTTTTTTATATTTTCGTAATTATTGAAATTATTTTTAAAACTATTATTTAAAACTATAACAAATAGGAGTATCAAAAAACGTGTAGATGATTAAAAGAAGAATTAATTTAATTGAAATGAATAAAATATTAATAAAAATGATTTAGGGGATGAAACCACTATTCATTCTCTAAAACTTTTTTCTCAAATGAGAATCCGAATGAAAAGAGATTTTGAGAGCATTCTCTAAATTTTTCCTCAAATTATAAGAAAAAAGAAGTTATGGAGAATCCAATAGAAATGCTTTGAATCATTATCCAACACGAAAGCCCTTTAATCTCGGAATACTCAATAATCAATACTCATACTTTCTCATGCAAATAATGATAGATTTATTACTTTTTTACTATTTTATAGTGTATTTAAAAGTTTTATTTTTTTATTTTTTATTTTAAACATTTTTTAACATCCTTAATAATTAAAAAAATTAAAAAAATATATACAACTTTATTAATAGTCATTTTTTTAACCATTAAATAAAAAAATTAACAAAAAAAAAATAGTAATTAAGTGATAAAAAGTAGTAAGCTTATCATTATTCTTCCTATAGATAGGTTCAATGACACAAATATTATGTTAGAAATATTTCATTTGTATAAAATATAATTTTATATTATATTTGAGATGATCGATTTTACATTAAAATTAATTTTATAAATCAACATATCACATCAATTTACAAATTAATTTTTATAAAATCTTTTCGTACCTAAAATATTTCTCTTATATGCGATTCCGTTAATTGGAAGTCAAAGTTTTCCAAGAAACACTGAACATGCGGCGAGACTCTTAAGCAGTCCCGGTCGATATACCATTAATTATTTGTGACAAAAAAAAAAAAAAAACATATATATATATATATATATATATATGATATGCCTTTTTTTTTCAACGACAGGTGCAACGACGGCACCTAATTCAAGAAAAAGTGATTAGATATTTAATATATTATATGTCTAAAAATAAAAGTCATAGGGCCACGTTTATGTAAATTTAAGGCGGGCGAGGCTAATCAATTGTTTTCTATTTTGTTGTAGTTATTTGGTATTAATGATGTATAATATTATATTATCGTCCTTATCGGAAAACTTGGTCAAGATATTTACAATTGATCATTTCAGCTTTCTGATTTAAGCTTTTGGATTAGTTATTTAATATTATATTATTTTTCTTGACATCACCTGATCACCCTATACGGTTATACCTAAAAAGAACATGGCATGTGCATCATATCATATAATTTTCAAGAGTGGTTAGTTGCCCTTATTTTCTAAACAAAAAATCTCTCATTATTTCTTATTTAGGTGTAGCTATAAATACGCACAACATTATATATATTGAATGTTAGTTTCTATTTATCAATTTTTTTCTTTTTTAATATAAATTTCAAATTTTAAATTTTAAAATTCTTATTATTTCAATAGCTGACACGTTAACGTGTATTATGCCTATAATTATAAGTATAGATATATATGTATAACATTTTCATTCTTATTTTAATAAGACAGGGAAGTTTAGATAGTGAATTAGTTGAGTTGAGATGAGAGTTGAAAGTTGAATAAAATATTATTAGGATATAATTTTTTAATATAATTTTTATTTTAAGATTTATAAAAATTATAATGATTAGATAGAATGAATTATGAACAATTTATTATCCAAATAGCCCCTGATTAAGATAGGTGAGGTTTGTATTTTTTTGAGCCTACATTAGTGAATATTATAAAAGATATATTTTCCAGCAGATTTTAATTGAATTTGAGGAAGTGAGATTAAAATAGTTTATTTATTTATTTGCTTTCTATTTTTATTAAGAAAAGTATATTGATCTCAACCATCAGAGCATGTAGGCAAACTTTTTGTAATGGCTAAACCGCAAGGAGTGGTCGTGGGTAGTACTAGAGTACTACGTTGAATGGTCGTCAAAGCGTGTACGTAGTACAGGTAGTTGTCATTCCAATTAATTACGTGGTCCAAACCAATCAATTAAAAAGAAAAATAATCACATCTAATCATTGCGCTTACCGATATGACAATTAATATATGACTGTTACTTCAATATATCATTAATTATATCCATGTCGGACCATATCCTAGTGATTGGCCGTCACATTATATTAATTAAAGGTTATTGTCTTAGACTTTGCTTCCAATTTTCAGCCACCAAGTAACAAAAAATATAAATAAATAAAAAACTATTCATATATATATATATATATGGAGTACTGATATTTCTTCCCTAAATATTCGATCATTCACCGTATAAAGATGAAAATTTGCTTTTGAGGGAGGAAAAAAAAAAGAAAGAAAGAAAGCCACTTTGAGCATTAATGATGCAGTGTTGGCGATGTCTCCACCATTAGAAATTAACAAATAATATAAAATAACGATGTTGCTAAAAAGAGCTTTTTGAAAAGATAATCTTCGCTATAATTGGAGCTTAATTAATGCGTGCATGCACATGGACAGCTTCTGAAGGACGCCAAAGGCTGGCTAGTTAAAATTATTGATGAGCTAGCAGGACAAAGTTTACCAGGAAGCTGGTGTCGACAACATGGACTGCATTATTGTGTTCTCCTTTTGGACAGCTGCTCGAAGTTGATTTCGATTTTGCCTTCGCCTCCTCACTCTGTTTTTTTGTACAGTGACCAACTTTCAACTATCTTGATCCAATCTATAGATCTAAAGGATAGATATTATATAAAATATTAACGAGTAGTAATGATTAAGATCCATTTTATGTATATATTTTTGTTGTTTGAAATTCTAAATAAAAATAATTTTATATTTAGATTGTATTTGTATATACAGTTCAGATGAGTTGAGATGAGATGTTTTAAATAGTAGTTAAATAAAATATTATTAGAATATATTTTTTAGTGTTATTTTTATTTTGAGATTTGAAAAAATTGAATTGTTTATTATATTTTTGAATAAGAATTTTAAAAAATTATAATAATTAAAATGAGATGAGATGAGATATGAGCTTTGTGTAAGCAAACGGAGCTGTACTATTTTAGAATGTATAAGTTTCGCACGTTCTTTAAAAAATAAGTAAATATAAAATCTACGTAATAAGAAAAATTATTTGTTGAATGGTAAATTTTATTTTTTTCAAAATAAACATACGAGACTTACATATTATAAAATTGTATATAGTATTATTAATAGATTATAAATAATTATAGACAAGTCATTATTCCTTCTATATAATATTTATAGTGTTATTATACCTTTCGTTTTTTCTCCTTTTAACTTTAGCCCATGTTTTTTGTTTGTTTTGACTGCCATTATAATTTAAAAAAGGTTTATCCCTTAGAAGTGTGATCATGGAAGAAAGAATATGTGACACGAAATCCCAACGGGAAGAGTCGGCAATAATATATCTACAATTATTTTATTTAACTACTCTTTATTTTAAATAGAGTAATAAATTAGTTGTAGACTAATCATTTTCCGGAAGAACAGCTTGGTCTTAAAGTAGAAAAGCCATTGATGCCTGGTTTTCCAAAACAAATATTGACCTCGATAACGGGATACGACTGGCAAGGCTGCTGCTACTACCAAGTGCACTAATTATATGTGGAAAACTAGGACATTATTTTGAATTGTTGGAGGCCTGCAGTACTACTACTACAACCTAGGATGGATTTTGAACATTGTTTTGTCGTATTCGATAACATTTCAATATCGGGAAGGAGATTCTTTAAGACTTCTAGAAATTTCGTTCTTGAAAATTCTGATTTTGATCAAGTTATTAGGGATAAAACAATCATTAAAATGTAATTAATGAGTTATTAATATATTTTGAAGACCTGTACAAGTATTGTAACATTTTTCTACGTTATACTATTGTTGATCTTAGGTGATTCTAAAGTTAATAAATTTAAAGTCTCGTTTTTTTTTTAATTAATGAGATAAAATTAGATTAAAATTAAAAATTAAATAAAATATTATTAAAATATATAAAATTAAATTTAAAAAAAAATTAAATTATTTATTTTATTTTATATAAAATTTTAAAAAAATTATAATAATTAGATAAAATAAATTAAAAAAATTAAAAAAAAAAAAATTAGGCCGAAAAAGGAGTAAGTACGTACTCTAGTCAATCATTCACGTACCCAAATTAGTCGTAGTCGTACTCTAGTTTCCAAAGTTGGTAATTAATACGTAGGCACAAAGCATGTGGAAGTTGAAAAGTCGGGCTAGCTATGCATGCTGAACATGCAAAAAGTTCATGCTAACGTAAGTAACTAGTCGCATTATGCACAGGGTGAATAGTGTTCATGAAACATTTCCAAGGAGTTTTGTAAAATTCATTTTTATGTAAAATTTAAAGTAAAGTAATTTAAAAATATCTCCAACGGATCATTTATTTTTAATTTTATTTTATATTTTGTTATAGTGTTCAGCTATATTTAATATAAACTGTTTACAAATGTAAAAATATTTTATTTATTTATTTTCTTTTCATGTATTATCTTCCACAATAATTTCTTTCTCTTTATACTTTTTTTCCAACAAACTATTAAATAATATAATATAAAGAAAAAATAGATAAATTTATATATGGTATATTGTAAAAGTCAATATATAAAATAAAAAAAAATAAATTTTGATGATATATTTTAAAAAATAAACTATATAAACCATTAAGAGTGCTCTTAGGTACGCATGCCTACGCCCAAACACGATCGTATGCAGAAAAGAAAATCGCAAGTCTCTTTCTTGCTTGATGCACTTGCCAATGGCGTTGGCTGTTGGGAAGAGGAAATTCATGTCCTGGAGTTAGAATTTTTATTTTAGAGGCCCAATCAACATGATGATTATGTGCATTCGTCTGTATGTATATATAATATATATATGTAGACACTATAAGAAAAATATGTATTTGTGACGAGAATGATCATTTACGACAATAATGATTATTTATGTCGAAAAATATATTCATTTTTGTAGGAAATAACTAGTCACAATTAAGAGTGTTAGTTTAGACAGAAAAATTGAAAAACGAACCAGACCGATTGGACCAATTTTCTAGTTTTTTGGTCCGGAACCGTTTCTTTACTTGCACAAACTGGCTGGATTTGATCCGGTTCCGGTTTCATGGTTTCTAGGACCAGACCGGACTGGTTAACAAAAAAATAAATAAAAATAAACATTATATATATAAATTTTATACAAAAATAATATTATACAAAATATTTTTTATATATAAGTTTTATATATAATATATAAAAAGAAATAAAATCACTCAAATATTATTACTAAATTTTGATAAGTACATAGGACATTAGTAGTTATACTAATATCGACTATAGTTATACTTATACTAATATAGTTATACTAAATCACTATAACTAATATTAATATAGTACTTGACTTTAGTAAAACAAATTTTTTTTAGTAAAGTAGATTTTTTTAATAAAAGTATAAAAGAGATTTTTTTTAAAGTAATTTTTTTTTATATATATAAACAAAATTTTAATGACAAACTATCAAACTTACTTTTAAAAAAAATCAAAAAACGGGACCAGATCGAACCGAAAACTGGTAAAACTGGAAGTACCTGTTTAGGAGAGTAACCGGTGCGTAATCGATTTTGAAAAATGCAAAATTGGTATATATCGGTTCGGTCCTAAATTTTGTCCAAAACCGGACCGGACCAGTTACACCCCTAGTGACAATTAAGCAACTTTCTTGTAGTACTTATATATATATTATTTACAGTTGTAAAAGGTTTTCAATTTTAAAAAAATTATATATTCAATTTTAAAAAAATACCGGGGTAGATATTCGAGTTTTTTAAGGCCCATCTCTTTATATATAGAGTTATTCTACTCAGCAGTATTACAAATACACCATATATCTACTGAGAAAAAAATATAAATATAAAAGAATAAAATAGGCATATAGTATAAAACTGTTGAGTAGAATTTATTTATATATATATATATATAAGGAAATATATTATTAGATTTTGGAGGGATTACAACTTTCGATGCTTTCATGAGAAAAGTATTTTCCAGCGTCCAGAAAATCTTTATGTCCAAAACTTGAAACTTTAAGAAAACAAGCAAAAGTTTGGTTAAATTTAAATAAATGTATTTAGAAAAAGAATTATGAGAATTATAGATTTTTTTTAGGGCACTAGGTGGATTCAACAATCTCTCAAGTCTTGCATTATTACGGGAGATCCATCGACTACTAGCTAGGTCGTGATTTGGTTTTATGAATGCCCCCGCGGGGGGTTGGGTGCGGCGCGGTGGTTTGGTGGTTTGTTCTCCAATTGCCCACTGCCGCCTTTCTTTTATCTTTTGGGAGGTACATTATAATAATTGAATAAAACGACTAGGTTCTATTTCTTTCAACATGGTATGAGATAAAAAGACTTAAGATATGGTACAATATTTAGATCTCGTTTATTTTTGTAGATAAAATAAGTTGAGGTTAAAAATTGAATAAAATATTATTAGAATATATTTTTTTAATATTAAAAATTAAATTGTTTATTTATTTTGTGTAGAAATTTAAAAAAATTATAATGATGTGATAAGATGAGTTGTGAAAACAAATAAAACCTTAGGATTTAGCTTTAGTTAATAGTAACAGTAGTAAACTAAGGTATAGTGTATATATTTTAGGAGGCGTAATGTATCTATAATTAAAGAGTAATGATATATTGACAATTTTGAGAATAATTATGTAAAATTAAAACATTCAAGTGAGGATGATTTTAACATTTTTTATGAGATATTGCCATTATCATATTGGCTATATAAATTGTAAAAAAAAAAAAAATGTAAAATAATTTTAGGTTTAAAATCTAGGGGCTGACAAGGGATAGGCAGCTTAGGTGGCTGCCTAAGGATCCATCATTGTGAGATCTTCTTGTTCTTGACAAAAATGAGGATGGCCAAGTAAAAAAAGGTTTTAACTAAGTTCTACTTTGATAACGGAGTCGATGAAGAATTGCTTATAATAGCTTAAGGGCATGAGAAGTGTCCAAATAAAATTTTCATAAAATAAAGCTGATACTTTAAATTTCCAAAGTTTTTTTTCCCGAATTTATGAAATGAAAATAATAATCTTATAGTAATATATTAAGAAGAATTGGAGACTGCATCGCAAGCTTAATGAAACAACACAAGGAAGAAACCAATCCTCCTTAGATATAATGAAATTGAATTTTCAAAAGAAAAGTGATGAGGAACTTGCCCGGTGAAAGAACAAGCTAGTGATTCGCCCAGATGAAATCGCCACCCACCCCTTTACACCATCATCGTCGTCCAGTGAAGTTAAAACCAGCCCATACTCAGATGAAATTGCCCCCCTTGCACCCAGATGAAATCGCCTCCATACCTAGATGAAATTAACCAACGTAATCCCCCTCAGCCCACGGTTCTAGTTCAAGCAACCGAGCTCTACTATTGTTTAAATTAATCGCCCAAACTCCACATTTCAAACCCACAATTGTTTTGCAAAACCCAAACTCCACGTTTCAAACCCACTATTAGGCTCCAAAGACATAAATTAAAATGAAGAAAAATGATCAAAATAATATGAAAGGGGAATAAATACCAAAAAAAAAAAAAGGAACTTGAGAAAAACGATGAAACAATGGAGCTTTGCGTCAATTGTGGCCAAGGAGGTTGTAGAAACCTTGAGGAAAACAATGGAAATTGTTCGGGCGCGCGTAGAGGCCAAAACCAAATTCCAATTTCAATGTTTTTGCCTTTTTGAGCAGCTGCCTCCAGTGTTTTGTTTGACAAAATTATGGTGTCATTTTCGTTGTCTGTAAGTTTAAGTCCCTCCCACAGAGTAGAGAGATCATATTAGACATTCTTACAAGCTCCATTGACCACTTAGGAAGATAGAGCTCTCTGTCAAGGCAAAGAGAAAAAAACCTTACTGTAGCGAGAAGACCCAGTTTCAATTTTTTGGTTTAGCTTGTAGAAGAAAGAGGGGTAATGTAGTCAATTCAAGCCTAAAAATAGGACAATTTGGTCCTTTCATATATGGGTCTGCAATATAGTCATCTAATGAGGACTATATATAGCACAGCTCTATTAAAAATACACAAAAAATTAAAAAAAGTAAAAACATACTAAGAATATGCATTCATCTTATTATCTCTAGCATATTGTATTTTTGTGCTACGTACCATGCATCATCCTTGGTGGTTATATCCACAAATTTTTTTTCTCTATTTTTTATTTTCATTTTTCAAAAAAGACGTTTTTACGGGAGTTAAAACCCAAATTTTAACCTCGCTTTTTTTTTTTTTTTTTTGCAAGTTTCATTCATAATATAAGAGTCTAAACAGCTTAAAAGTATCACAATTATACAATGTTAGAAGGGAATCTTGCCACTATTAAAATCTAGAATACACCGTGGGATCCAATTAGAGGGATGCTTCCATAGGCTTGATTAATTGGAAGTTTCCATTGCACTAAATTGTTCACACATCGATTTTGAGATTGATGAATTTTTTTTTATTCTCCATTCTTCAAAGTTACGTAGCAAAAACTGGATGTCTCTGGTGATTGAGTGCATTGGCTAGTTTGTTGCTAACTTTGCTTTTGTGACTGCTTGTACTACCTGTTTGGAATCTCCTTCAATGATGATCTTTTTTAACTTTCTACTTTCGGCCTCTTGGACTGCCAGTAGTGCAACTGCTGCTTCTCTAACATTTGGATTAGTGCTATGGATGAGGTTTGCTTGAACAAATATTGGAGTTCCTTTGTCATTTCTGCATATGGTAGCCATGGTGCTCTCATTGTTTCTTACTGCCACATCAAATGAGAGTGAATGGAAACCAATTGGAGGGGGCTGCCATCTGAGCTCCTGTTGGCAGAATTTCTCACTCCATGCTTTGTTGTGTTCTACGAAAATTGTGGAGCCTTTTGACATGAAACAGTTTTGGGTGGGGCAGGGAGTATTATGAATTACTTGATTTCTAAGAAACCAGAGGTTATCCATGGCAAGTACAACAAAGATTTGAAAATAATGGATGTCTTCTTCTGGTATTTGTAAACCAGAGGATGGATTGAAAATGATTAAGCTCTAGTTTGAGAGAGGCTGACTTGCAAAGTTCATTATGTTGATGGACCATCTAGAATTTCTCCACAGGATTTTGGAGAAGATGCGGTTGAGAAACAGGTGGGAGAGATTTTCTTCTTTTGTATTGCACAGGGGACAAAGTATATGTTCATCTTCTAGTGGGATAAATATTTTAAGAAGAGATCTTGTAGGAAGAATAGTATGCATTACATTCCTAAGAAATTTTTTTAATCTGTCCTGTAGCTTTATCTTCCACACTTTTTTCCAACTAATATCAATGTGATGCATTGATATGGGGATTTGAGTGTTCATCAGTGCTGCATAGGCAGATTTGACAGAGAAAATACTAGAGAAATGGTGGATCCAGTTAATCTTGTCCTCTATTGATGAGTAGTTATAAGA
Organism: Pterocarya stenoptera; assembly: GCA_003123785.1. Lineage (NCBI taxonomy): Eukaryota > Viridiplantae > Streptophyta > Magnoliopsida > Fagales > Juglandaceae > Pterocarya > Pterocarya stenoptera. The sequence continues at coordinate 3,698 of QEOT01008770.1, read as the reverse complement.
GGAGTGGGGAATTTTTTGAATGGCATCAATAGATTGAGGAGTAAAAGAGGGCCTGGAGAAGAAGGGTGTTCCATCTTTTTAGCTCTTCAAGTGTTAGCTCTGCCACTTTTATGTTAGGCTCAATGTTTGGATTGTTCGGGTTTGGAAGAAGTTTTAGGGAATGCAAACCAAGGATCCAAGGATCCACCCAAACTCTAGTGGAAACACCATTATTGATTTGAAAACAGATGCTTTCCTTGACAAAATCTCTTTGCTTAATAAGACCTTTCCAAAACCAGGATTCAGTGGGTTTACCATTCACTTTAAAGAAAGATGAGTTTTTCAAATACCTGCTTGTTAGAAAATTCTTCCAAAGACTGGTGGTGTCATTTAAAAGGGACCAAGGAAACTTTAAGATGAGGGTTTTGTTGAACAAAGAAAGTTTCTTTAGACTCAGACCACCTAAGGATTTTGGCATACAAATTGATTTCCAAGATTTTGGGGTAAGTTTATGGAGATTATTGTTATTAATACCCCACCAGAATCTACGAAAGGAATTGTCCAGTTGTTTTGTGATTGTGATTGGCATGCAAATGGTGGACATGATGTAAGAGGGAATTGAGATGGTCACTAATATGATAAGAGTAGTTTTTCTTGCCTGTGATAAGACTTTTGCTTTCCATCCTTGCAATCTGTTTTGAATTTTTTTCCTTAATCTCTTGGAACATGTTTTTATTTGTTGCACCTATGTAGAGAGGAAGTCCTAGGTATCTGAGTTTTAGGGTGCAACTTTAAAGCTCAGGGATTCTCTTATATCTCTTATGATGTTGTTGGAAGTATTCTTGCTAAAGTGGATGGAAGATTTTTCAAAGTTAATTTTTTGACCAGAACAGGATGTATTGGTGTCTAGGCATTGAGCAAAGGCTTGTGCATTCCAAGAAGAGTCTGTCCCAAAGAGAATTAGGTCATCAGCAAAAAGAAGGTGTGAAAGAGAGGGACCTCTTCTAGAAAATTTGATGCCATCTATGTCATTATTCAATTATGCTCTAAGGATTAATCTGGATATTACTTCACTTTCCATAATAAACAGAAAAGGAGACAATGGGTCTTCTTGTCTTATACCACGTGAAGGCTGAAATAAGCCAGTAAGAAAGCCTTTAATGATGATGTAATAGGTAATGGAAGTAATACATTCTTCAATCCAATTAATCCAAGTTTGGTTGAACCCCAGAATTTGAAAAATAGAAAGAAGAAATGACCATTCCATGTAATTAAAGACTTTTTCCATATCAATCTTAATGGCCATAAGACATTTCTTGCCTCTTTTTTTTTTTTTTTTTTTTTCAGACAATGGAATGCTTCTGAGGCCAAGGTTGTGTTTTGTTGTAATAGCCTACTAGGAATAAAGGTTGTTTGGTAAGGGGAAATGATGTTAGAGAGAATAGTTCAAAGTCTGTTTGCAAAAATCTTGGAAATAATTTTATAACAGACATTAGAGAGGCTGATAGGTCAAAAATGTTGAACTACATTAGGATTATTAGATTTAGGAACAAGAGCGATATTTGTGTGATTCCATTCCTTGAGCAATTTACCCTGAGTGAAGAAGTTTTTTATGGCAGCTAACATATCCACTTTGATTACATCCCATTAATACTTATAAACGAGAACACTGAAACCATCAGGACTTAGAGCTTTTGAAGAGGGAGTTTGGGTAAGAGTACTTAGAATATTCCTCTGTGGGTATTTGGCAAAGAAAATCATTTTCAAAACTTGTTATTTTATTAGGAAAAAGAGTTGCAAGTTCCTAAGTGATTTCAAGATTGGAAGAAGTGAAGGCTCTTTTGAAATGTTCCTGAACCTTATGTTTGATGATGGTGGGATCATATGTCCATTGTCTTGGTCCTATTTTGAGACACTCAATACTATTCTTTCTTCTTCTTATAGAATTTGATGCATGGTAGAATTTGGTATTAAGATCTGAGGTGGTTAACCTCGTGATCCTAAATTTTTGGCGCTAAAGGGATTCTTCTCTTATAAGTTGTTCTTCAAGACTTTCCTTTAGA
>QEOT01008769.1:0-38843 GCA_003123785.1 Pterocarya stenoptera | reverse complement strand
ATATATATATATATATTTTCTTTTTCTGTACGGACTTGAAATAGTCCTTAAAAAAACCTTGAAACAGTCCCTTTTCTTCTCTCCATTCTTACCTCAGAAAACCTAGAGCTGTCTGAAAGATACCAGTGATGAAAGTTGCTGTAAAAAATAAGTGGATATACAATGCCGGATCATCTTTCGGCGATACCACATCTGAAATGGTCGACTGCAGGAGCAATGAGCATGCAGCTACGGTTCCCACTGCAATATGCTTCGAGTTCCCGAAAACAGCGTATATGAGAGGGGGAACAAAGCTAGAATCTACAAAAAATTAATAGCCAATTAAATCTATCAGTTTTTTCTTTTTTATGAGTAGAACTAAATTAATTTCAACTGCATGATCTTGAACCAGTTAAACAAATATATAAATATATAAATATATATAGGTCTTACGTACAGAGGCCAATGATGGGAGGAAGGAATGCGAGTTTGGCGTAGCTGATTCCTTGGGGGATGGCAAGGCTAGTAATGGTGATGCCCGCCAGGATATCATATCGGAGTAAACGTAAATTATATTTGGGAAGCCATTCGAAGATCGGGAGGAAGTATTGTATGGCTTTTTTGGCACAGCGAGAGGGTTTTTCATTTTTGAATTGCTGGAACGGATCGTCAGGGAAGAAAGTTTCTTTCAGATCCGATTTCAAGACGGTGGAAAAGCCTCTAGGGGGAGCAAAGCTTACCGGGTGTTCAGGTTCGTTAGGAGTGCCCATAGAGGCCACAAGTAAAATTATTAAGTGGAGAGAGAGAGAGAGCTGATCAGAGAGAGAGAGATCAGAGAGAGAGGGAGAGTAGAGAAGTAATTAGAGGGGGTTGGCGAGAGTAAAGGATGCATTTGTTAAGCATTTATAGGCAAATATAGTGGCGAATGATACTATTGTGACGAATGGATAAGGAGAATTTGACAAGCTCGCTAGAGTGACGCAGATAATTATATTAATTTCAATTAAGGCTTTTTCTTTCTTTTTTTTTTTCATTTGAGTGTAGTAGTACTCCATGCAGGAGAGGAAAAGCCGTAGAAACTAAATATTATTTCAAAAACAGAAGAAGCCATGCATTTGTCTCGAGGAATTAGAGGGAAAAAAGAAGAAGATAGTGAACTGAAAATATTTTGCTAATTATTTCATTAATTTAGACCTAATTAATTGGTGCTAATTAATTAAGTTCCAACATCTTTCACACAACTTTCCTTTCTTCAGTATATGTTTGGGAGGAAGGAAAGCGAATGGAAAGAGATGGAACAGATAAAAAATAATTTATTTGGAAAATCCAATTCTCTCTTATATATTTGGAAGTTTAGGTAAATGAAAAAATTATTTCCTTGTGGAAGTTTTTATGAGAGAATAAAATTAATGAGTAAAAGAGAATACCCATTTTCTCAAAATTACCTCAATTAATTTTAATAAGAGTTATATATATATATATATAGCTAGCTAGCGTTAAAAACATTCATATCATGTCGAAATGCATGCATGGATCGAATTATAAATTATTAGCTGTCATGATAGCCAAACTTGAAAGCTTTCATGTCGACGGAATTACTTTTCCCCTTCATATCATGAGCTGTAGAGGAATAAAAAAAAGATCAAGTTGTTTATGAAAGACTCGATCGATCGTATGTAGAATCATGACGGTTTCGAATAATTTCGAGCTAGTTTTCTAATAATAATCGCAAAGATCACTTTCGGTAGTACAATTTTCCAAGCCAAACTTGGATAAATTGGACCCCTTTTTCATACTGGCTATAATTATAAGCAATATATATTACATGAATCTTAAGATTATATATATATATATATATTAATGTCATCAAGAGGCCGCCTCAACGATCAATATCAACGATCTGCTTATTTATATATATAGTTGTTTTTATTTTTAATATATCCAATTAAAGAAATTAAAGAAAAAAAAGAAAGGAAAGAAGAGGAGATTATATATAAATGCTGATCATGAGTTTTCTTTCATCTTGAAAAAAAATAAATTAAGAGTATTACTGATCTGCTAATTTCTAATTCTAGTTGTCTTTTAGTTTCTTTTTTTTTTCTTTTTCTTTTACGTGGCGTGACTTCATTAACGCGCCATGCATCTATCATCTCTGCATCATGGATATGGTTTTAAATATGAAACTTAATAACAAGCTGCTAGCTAGCTAGAGCTAGGTGACAGAACAGCTAGCTAGCAGACGATCATGCATGAAGACTGATTATTTATCCGGAAACTCAAAATTCTTTCGCAAAAATGAGGAATTCCATCTTGGTTTGATTTGGATCTCAATTCAATTCAACTCATTTTAATTTATTATTATAATTTTTTAAAATTTGAATATAAAATATAATAAATAATTTAATTTTTTAAATTTTAAAATAATAATAATATTAAAAAATAATATTCTAATAATATTTTATCATCTCTATTCAACTCAACTCAACTCAGTTCAGTATCCAAACATAACTTAATCTGGCAAAATCCATTCTAGTGGTGGGTTCAACCTGGCCCTTCCTGCATGCACCCCCGCCAATATATATATATATATATATATATATATATTTAAAAAAAAAAAAAAAGTTACAAAGATACATGACATCAAGAGGTCCGTTATACGTATTTGCTTAAGAATAAAGCAATAATGTCGTGATGTATATATGTACGTATATATGATTGGGTAAATAAAACTTGGCCAATTCATCGTAAGGTGAAAAATATAGAAAAATAAAAAACTGGCATATTAATATATATGAGCCTATAACCTGTACAATATGCGGATTGTTGTGTATGTTATGTACGAGGGAGAGAGATAAGGCCTTGTTTGAATTCACAATCCTCTCTAATTAATCTCAACTCATCTTCATCATTACAACTTTTCTAAACTCAACATAAAATATAATAATATTTTTTTTTCAAATCGCAAAAGAATCTTCCCAAATTCTCATATTAAAAAAATCTTACTTTTTCAAATTCCAAAAGAATATTCTCAAATTCATACATCAAAATATAATAAACAATCTTACTTTTTCAAATTCCAAAAAAATCTTCCCCAATTCCCACAAAAAAAAAAAAAAATCAACTTTTTCATATCTTAAAATAATAATAATATTAAAAAATAATATTAATAAAATATCTTATTCTACTATTCACAAACAATCTCAACTTTCCTCCCAATCCAAACAGCCCCTTAGAGAGAGATTGGATTTTATAGTGGAGAAATTTGAAATGGTAATTTATAGAGCAGTTTATCTAATAAAACAATATAAAGGTTGAAATAGTATTTTTAGGTGAAGACTTGAATCGGTTTATATCTTTATATGTAAGAAAAGAAATGAAACTTAAGTTACAACAGTTCATAATGAAATATTGCTTTTAAAAGGATTACCGCTGATCCATAAACATAACACTTCAGGTTTAATGGGTAGAATGCCACATCAGATTTATATGACTTTGCTTAAAATACAAAGCAATATAAATGTTGAATTAATGCTTTTGGGTGGAGTCTTGAATTGTATATGTAAGAAATGAAATGAAACTTAAAAGTTATAATGGTTCATAATAAAATATTGTTTTTAAAAAGTTTACCGCTTCATAATTATAACACTTCAAATTTAATGGATAGAATGCAAAGAAATGAAACTTAAAAGTTATAATGATTCATAATAAAACGTTACTTTTAAAAAGTTTACCTATTCATAAACAATTTAAATTTAATAGGTAGAATTCCACGTAGGAATTATATGATTCTGCTTTTATATATTGTAATATATATATATATATTCATGCATGGATATTAGTACCTATATATACGCGGTATAGCGGTCCATACATGCATTTCCATGTGGTACAAGTACTTGCTCTATAGGCCAGCTGGCAAATAATTTGCTTATATATCACAATCATTGTTTTTCAATTCGATTAAGCCACATCAATATTTACTATTTATAAACTTATCATCTTAAACTCATTATTTATAATATGTTATATATATATTTGAATGTGATAAAATATTATTAGTATTTTTTTTACCATAGATCGATCATCGATACGACCAGCATTAATATTGTTGAAGATGCAAATTATTAGCGTGTTATCAAACTTGCAAATGTGGATGCATGGTATAAGGTACGTACACATGCATGCTTATATTATATATATATATATTTATATATTATGTTAAGCCCTGAATTAACTAAAGCAAATTAATGAAGTTGCACTTAATTAAGTTGCAAATTAAGGAGCAGGTTGGCAATGATCATAATATGCCTCTCTCTCTCTCTCTCTCTCTCTCTCTCTAAATAAATATATATTAATAACTATAGTATATATATATCTCCATCAGAAAAAGGCTTCAAAAACCCTAACCAATATTTATTTATATATTTTTCTATAATTATTTATTATAAGATCTTTAATATTGCTAAGCTGGCTAACAGATAAAATCTTGATAAATAGTACTACATACAGTTGGTGCGCGCTATCTACACTTTCCAGCTTGTTGATCGATATACATACATATATATAAATATATATATATATATATCATGGGTGGAGTCTCCAATATTGATTCTTCTATATATGATTTGTTCACCACAGATTGAGATGTAGTTGAAGCCGCCAAGCAATATTGATTTTGTCACTGCCCCAGCCCTCCCGGCCCCCAGGCTGGCCACCACCCCCCACCCGAAAGAAGTAATCACTTTAGCCTCGTGGCTGCTTGTGCATGATTTGAACCACATGCAATATATGCTTTTGTAGTCTTGACTCTTACCAATTATACGTACGTATATACCATTAATATTGCTAATAATAAAATCTTAAATTAAACTCCATATATTATATGCACGTTCACTCTTTTCAAGGTAATTTATAAATTCCCAATTAGCTCGTTAATTAATTTTGCACAATTAATTGATCATAAGAAAAAAAATGGAAATCATTTTATATTTTATTTCTTGTAGCCAATATTCTACATAAATTATGAGTAGTACTTTGGACCCTATGATCATAACAACTCAAGAGAAGAAGGATTTAACAGCGATTGTGGATTGAATAATTTAAAAAAAAAAAGAAAGATTTTTCTAATAATTTATATATATATATATAAATATATATCTCTCTCACTCTCATAGATAACCATGCAATATTTGGAGATGATTGCCTTAATTTGCCTAGTGTCCTCGTACTGGCCGGGAAATATTGGCTAAATATCACTACAACAAATTTACTTCTTAGGGATGCAAATTTTCGTTTAAAAAGATTTTGATTTTGTCTCAAAAAATTTTTTGAAACGAAATTTTTTTCATCTCTAATTTGTTTCAAAAAGTCGATCTCAAAAGGTTTTTGGGATGAAATTCAAATTTCATCTCAAAAAATAATTTTTGAGACAAAATTTGTCATTTCCATTTGAAAGCGTTCGAATGGATTTTTTTTTTGGATGAAAAAAATTTCATCTCTAATAGTCGTTCGAATGCAAAATATACGGTTCGAATAGATTTTATTTGAGACGAAAAGAAAATTCCATCCATAATAGTCATAATTGAATGGCTTTTTGTTTTGGAGAACTAATTGCAAATAGTCATTTGCCACAATTAAAAACGTCGCAAATAACTATTTGTGGCGATAATATTGGTCGCAAAAGTCCTTTTTCAGTGAAATTATCTCACAAGAAATCACATTTGTGACTAAAAGTGTCACTTGTAGTGAACGGATCTCCCAGCAAATAATTTTATGTAAAATTAAAAAAAAAAAAAAAAAAAATTTGTTGCCTTCACCTAGCAGCAAATAGTCATATAAAATCATAAAAATTAATATAAAAGTTGCAAAAAAATCTTTATTACAAAATCCCCTCAAATTCTTGACCATAAAAAATTAATTGACAAAGTTTTCACAACTCATTACAAATTCTTAACCACAGCCTTGAACATGCGAAAAATACAAAATAATGAAACGGACCAAGTTTGAAACTTTAATTCTTTTGTTCTTCTCAGATCATCTGTTCAATTCAAAGATATTCAAGTCTTGAACTCTTTATCTTCCCTTGTAGACAAGAACAATCCCTAAAATTTCCAAGAACAATAATAATATTAGCCTACAAAATATTTCCAAGAACAAAACCTACAAAATTATATAAACATCAAGCCTACACCAAGCATCCAAAATTTGTAATAAATAATATTATAACAATAAAGAACATCGTAAGGTACCAAAAAAACAAAAACAACATTTATAGCAAACAACAATCTTTTATATATTTCAAAAAAATTGAAAACAAGAGTAAAATCTATGTAAGTATACCTCAAATACAAACCAAAAAAGTAATTTTTGAGCACCAAGCATTCCTTATAAAAACAAAAAAGAGAAACAACATTAGTAGAGTATAGAAAAAATGCATATTCAAACTACAAAATACATTTCATTTGTTTGAAAGAAAAAATAGTTATTCTCATTCCCTACTTCACAAGAATACTCCCAAAATTTTCCCATCTTTGATATGCTAGTCTCTCTCTCTCTCTCTCTAAGCTGTAAAATATCCCAAACTTCTTAAAGTCTGGGGCGCTTTATATTTTTTAGAACATTGTTGACTGTTCGAACAAGTTAAAAAATGTTTGAACGGTAAAATTATTTCAAAAAATTAGCTTGTTTCAAATCCAGGCCAAATTTTATTGAAATTTAGCCGTTCGAACTAACACTATATATTCCCATTCGAACGACCACTATTTCCATCGGAATAAACACAATTCTCATTCTCATTCGAACATACACTATTATAGTTTGAACAAATTATTATTGTTTGAACGGATTTGGTACCATTTGAATGGAAGTAACACAGTTTGGACATATATAATAAACTGTTTGAACTGTAAAATCTCAAAAAATTAGCGCGTTCCAAATCATGGCAAAATTTCACTGAAATTTAACCGTTTGAAATGAAAATATTTCTGTTTGAATGGATTTTATTTCCATTCAAATGGACACAATTTTTGTTTGAGCGAACACTATTCTAGGTCGAACAAATTATTAGTGTTCGAACGGGTTTGGTACCATTCGAACGGATATACTAGTATGCTCGAATGTACAATCAATTTTAGGGACGATCATTCATCCCTAAATATTACTATTCGAACCATAAATTACTGTCGAATGGTAATTACAAATTTGTTGTAGTGTATATATTGGCCTGGTCTCGTATGATGTATATCCAATGGGCGAGCAGCGCCTGTCTCCCTTGATTGATTAGCTTGTGGATTTTGACTAGTCTCAACTGTCAGCAGTTTATATATATATAGAGAGAGGACTCCCATATATCCGACAAAACTTATAAGATAGATTAAATTATCATCTCAACTTCTGGGCATCGATCGTGATCATGAAATTATCGATCGGAAACAAGTTGTCGGTCAGAATCAATGGATTGAGATCATGGGTACCGACTTACCAAATTAAAAGACAAAATGTAAAACGTCGCTTCCTCAAATCCCTCCAAATTAAAGGAACGGATCATAGAGTTCAAATTGGCCTGGGTGTCTCTACATTGCCATATAAAACCTCCCTCAGTTGGCCTGCATGCCGCCATGAAGAGGGAGACAGCATTACGCAATACACATCATATATATATAATTGGGAGTACTGAATTTTGGTTTGTTCTGAGCTAGCTACAAGCTGCATGCAGCTGCGTGCGGCAATATTAGACGTTTTAAGCTACGAAAAGAAAAATGTCTTAAAAAATATTAATATAGATTATTAATTACATATATTAATATTCAGTCAATGGATATATAGGAGCAATTCTTGAATTTTTGGGATTGTTATTAAAAAAAAAAATGAATCTTTTCTTTTTTTCACCCTACAAAATGATAATAAGCTTGCAAATATGATCATGATCAGTCTTAGAATATTTATTAATTCAGAAAAGAAAGGGGCGAAATGATTTTTAGCCATTTAGCTAGGGATAATTATATATATGCAGTGGTTATTAATTATTCGACTGCTGCGCCAAGTGTCGGCCTCTTACAATTGGCTTTGGATTACAGTAATTAGTACTCTAGATCAGTCTATTGGACTGATGATCATATAATACGTATATTCGATTGACAAAAGATCATATTGAATCGATTGATCTCTACTTCATTAGTTATCATGATAATGAAAATTATTATAAATAACTTCAAAGACAGAATGATCAATGGAAAATGAAAGGTACGTAAGACAATAAAAGCACGAACATTATTTGTGAATCTGGATACCCACTTCCTAAAAAACAAGTATATAGTGTTAATTACTTCCACAAAACTTCCAAAATAATGGAGTGTTCAAATCAGAGTGTGCGTCGTCTACACTACTGTCATATATATGAACCTCCCTCAGTTAGCTAGCTTATAATTTGGAGATCAGGGCCGGGGGAGGCATTACCTAGCTAGGCACTACTTCGAATGTGTGATCATAGTCGTGTTGTGCAACACATCAAAAAGATAAATGATCTATTCAAATTTGAAACGTAATCACTCATAGTCTCGTAGTACTGTAGTTTGGTGGTTAATCATTCACCTGCTTTTCCAGTCATTTCAAAGGCCTCAATCATTGCATATATGCTTTGCCAACTAATTCAAATCTGGGTGACAAAATATGGAAAAAAATGTACAAAACAAGAGAAAATTAAAAAAATAAATTATATTACTGATATTCATGCATGGATGAGTACTGACCTGCAGCTAGCCAGCTCATGTCCAATCCTAATTTGCCAGGAAGCTCATAGAGAAGATGTTTGAAACATGATGGGGATGATGCATAATCAGCGCGGGGGCTGGCTTTTCAGTATTGGTAAAAGTACAAAAGTAAATTAAATTAAAGCATCTGATCATTAATTCACACTGAAATAGTTGGCCCATATAATCTCATTCTTCCTGATCTATATGATGGCCGGCCGGGCTTTGCTTGATTAGAATTAAACTCCATTCACACATATAAAACAAAGTAAGCTAGTTTGGCTCAAATATTCTTAGACTAGACGTAGTAGTAGTACTTCTCTTGTTACTTGATAAAAGACACATCAAAACTTGTTGTAATTATAATGCCAAGGAAAAAATATTACCTTGATGTTGTGGCTAGATATATTGTTCCTCATCATCATTACATTACCATTCACACATATAAAACAAATCAAGCTAGCTAGTTTCCCGTTTAGGTTTGCTGTATTATATATTAAATCAGTAATGTTATTCATGATAAGCCAAAATGATGGTTAAAAAAATGATCTTGAATAACAAATTCTCTTATTATATTGCATTTAGAAGAAAATTCGGTCTAGTTCTTATTGGATCGATCCTACTTCCTAATCATTTGAAAACTAATTTGGTTCATTTGGCAGGTTTAGATTCAAAGATGAGATGAGATGGGATGGTTTTAGATGAAAGGTGAAAAATAAATAAAATATTGTTAGAATATTATTTTTTAATATTAATTATTATTTTAGAATTTGAAAAAGTTGAATTAGAATTTAAAAAAGTTGAATTATTTATTATATTTTGTGTGAAAATTATTAAAAATTATAATAATCATGAAATGAGATGAAACACTTTTTGAGTACAAACAGAAAGATGTTGCATGCGCTGTATATTTGACAACCCAATAGTGTCTTAGTACAAGCTAATAATTAATTAACATGGTCGATCGGGCAATAGAATTATCAAACTCATGTGGTGCCTTCATCAGCCGATTGATCGTGACATGACCTATAAATTAAATAGTTTCTTCATAAAAGAGTTGCATCTCATTTCTTTTTTAGGATTTTCCCTCTATTTTATTACACGTTATAAGTTATTTTTCAATTTTTCTATTTATATATATTAATTTATATTAGAGCCAAACTTTTAAGATAAATTTAGTTACTGGGATTAATTAGTTAATTTTGAGTAAATTTTACCCAAACTTAAATTTATTAATTTTTTTTATAAGTGGTTAATGTAATTTTTTAGTCAAAAGCTGTTACTTAAAGGGAGGTTTTCTGTTGGGTGATGGCCTGCCCTTTGATCCACCACTGTACTTCTCGATCTCCATTATATTTCTTTTTTGTTTTTTAATTGATGAAGTACTTTTGAGTCAAACATCCTTCAAATCTCTTTCCACTTATGCCTTGTTTTTCCAAAATACTGTTGCTTCAACCGCACACACTAATTAAATATATATTATATATGATATAATGCAACTAAAGTCCAATAAATCCACCTATATACATACTTTAATCATGCAGGTTAATTAGTCCCTAAAATGGTTAATGGGAACACACATGGCCTCCATTACCTCTGTTAAACAACATAGATACACTGATATCATATCATGTGGAAGTTCTGCAACCCACCAATATCCCATCCACCGTCCAAAAAAGTTAGCCTTCAACAAATTAGCATTTCTTTGAAGCTGAAGATATAAGCTGGTGAGAGTTAGGGATTGTTTGGGAGCAAACGCGTGAAAAAAGATACTTATTGAGAATATTTAAGGACAAGTTTGAATAGTTACATAAGATGAGCTGAATAAAATATTATTAGAATATTATTTTTTAATATTATTATTATTTTGAGATTTAAAAAAGTTGAATTGTTTATTATATTTTATGTAGAAATTTAAGAAAATTATAATAATGAGATGATTTCTAAATCCAAATGAGCCAATCTAGCGTTTGTTATTGGCAGAGAACCGAGGGATCAAAGAAATTATGAACAAAAACTAATGCCATCAGCCTTGTGCACGTATTATTGGAGCAAGCTGGAAGATCATAATTTGATGAAAAAACATATCTCAAGTTCTTTCCTAAACTTGGCGGTCTCACGTGAGAAAGATAATCATAAGAAATAGATCCAACAATTTAATATTTATTATTGTCAAAGCGTAAATTTCTCGAGTTCAATAAATGCGGTAAAACCTAATTTATATATATGTTTGTTTCTTTCTCGCTTGAAGCCAGGATCTTGATCCAGATTTGCGGACATTCTAATGAAACATGAAGTGAAACCAGTTTTTTAGGAGCAAAATATTCTAAAATCTAAGCATGCAAGCTTTAATTTGATTCCAAACTCGCCCTTGTACATATCTGGCCTTTTAATTAATTGGATGCTTTTCTCGAATTCGCCCTTTGGTGGGCTGGAAGGTCAAAACTCTTTGAGGTGTGCTCAAACAGTAGATTCAAGACAGGCCGGCTGCTGATCTTGAAGTCCTACGCCTCCAGCTGAGAAAGCCAACACCAAAAGAACTCATGTCATACGTATATGCACCCATTTCATATGATCACCTAAAAAGGCAACCAGTACAGTTTAATATTAAACCACCATGTAATTAATAATCCATTTGTCTTGCATTCAGAAGCATGACATGTAAAGCCAAACTCCATATATATCATGCATGAATGGCAGGCTTTAGTAATCGATCGACGTACGACTCTGTCTTACATTGTGAATCAAATTGATCTCAAGCCGGGTCAATAGGCAAATTAAGGGCGTTACCCAATTGGTGATGTGTTTTGCTACTTATAGGTCGGTTGGTAAATACGCCATGTTTGTAATTAAGACCGCATTAGCCATAAAAAGTCCAAAACATAAATATTCTTTCATGCTAAATAAAGTGGTCGCTTCTATATAGCGATGAGTTAAGTCACGTGTCAATAAATAAACTTGTATTTAAAAAAAAAAAAAATTTATTTACTCGCCTCTTTATTGACACACCAAATAACACTAATATAGTAAAGTGAAATAAAAAAAAGTATTGGTATTTGACTCTTTTATAAGTATAATTAGTCTCACAGCAAGTGGTGTATTACACCAAGACCCGTAAATAACATAACTCTTCTTCAAAACAAAAACTTTAATATTTTACTGACTTCCAATTCAATAGTAGAGTTGTACTATTAACAAGTCTGGTAGTAACTATCAAGGTGGTAGCCCAATTGGTACAAGCTGATATTTTATGATTTCGAGGTCAGGAGTTTGAATTAGGACGTAAGTTGAAACCACTTGTTATAGTAAAGCTTGACTTTTAGGTAATGAGATGGGTTTTGGACCAGCTAGATACTCTATAGAAAGTAGTGTTGTGGTGACAAGTTCGCCCTGGAGCAGTAGCTATAGCTCAAACCGAACATTCTGTAGTAGGGCTCTTATAGTCACACCCAGAGAAAGTTGCTATGTTGGTCACACCCACCTTCTCTTTACAAAAAAAAAAAAAAAAAACCTAGTCTAGTAGTAACACACACCACTTACTATGGGATCCATTATATTCATAACACACCAAACATATTGTTTATGTACATAGTATGATACTTTTATTGTTAATGCTGATCATCTTATATAAATAAATATAATACTTTAAGATTCTTTTTTATGGATATAAGTGATATTGTGTTAACAAACAACTTATAAATTTGTTCTTCGACAACATGTTTCCTAAAACACTGTTTGCTCTAACTTCGGCCCAGCAGAATCAATTCTGGCCCAGTTAAGACTACATATATGATAATGGATTGAATGACGAGATTTTTTTGGGTAAAAACTTGCCGATGACAGTTAAAAAGGCTTATCAATCTGGACATGTTGCGTTGCATGACCCATTCGGCTTCTCTGGCCATTCTCAATAGAGTAATATTACTCATCTCATCTCAATTTCCTTTATCTTCTTATGATGTGTAATTAAATAATTAAAGATTAATTATTATATTTTACTTATGAATCTATCATCTAATTGAATAATTGAGTAAATGATCATTGTGATCCGATTTGTGACCTATTTTATATCAAATAAGAGTTCGGCGATATTTTATTTTGGTGGTAATAATTATTCATTCACTATGATATAAAGCCATAAAGGATTAATACTAAAATAACTTCTGTGGTTTGTCTCTAGGATCGATTATTTTAAGTTTAAATTTTAAACATTTTATTCCTTATACTTTCAAATTTATTAAACTAAAAGAAATGATATTTATAGTTATGGAGTGCGAAAACGCTGCACAATCATTCTGAAAAAGTGAGTAAATAAGGACTCATATGAAACCTCACTCTTTTTCAAAAAGATTACACGGCAATTACACACTCTACGACTATATTTAACATTATACTTAAATTAATTATTCCATCACTATTCCATTAATCAGCTAGTAAAAATGCCAGATCAACATCAAGAAATATTTGACAAACAAACTTCTAACAAACAAATTTAATTTGAAAATGAATAAATATATTTTTGTTATGAGTTGTATTATTTTTTACACCTACATGGGCTTTATAGAAGTTTGTGCTTTTTTGGTCATCTTTAAATTCGGATTAAATCCTAGACTTTTGTTTAAAGGAAAATGCTACTGGTCCTGCTTTTAAGTCCCATTTATGTATCCCGCTTGACGTGGCTGAGTAATTTATTCATTTTAAAACACACAAGGCAACGGTGCTCTATTTCCTTTGGATAATTTTCCTTTCTCCCGCGCGCATATGCCCTTGCTCTCCTTCTCGCCCATCAACCCCACGAGCCCCCATCGAAGATTGAATAGAAAATTGATTATCACTACCCTCTGGAATCCTATTCCCCATCAATCCCGTAACCACACCAGTATGCTGAAACCCAATTCCTAAACCACTATTGCCAAAGAATCCTAGGGTACTAGGCTTGGCACCCAGTTGGGTGTCCTCTCTCACTACCCCAGCTCTTACGAGGAACTCCTCCAAAGTCATCTCCTTTAAAGTCTGCTGCCTCTGCGGCACGCTTGAGCTTCCATTTCCAGTCACATCATCCTTGCATATATATCTCCAGACCTTGTCCATGATCTTCTGGCTCAGCGTCTTGGGTAGAGTCAACGAGCCCTGCCTCTGTAAGTACCCAGCGCCAGCAGGAGGGCCGCCAGCCCCTTCTGGTGCGGTACTTGTGGAGAAGTTGGTCGTGGTTTGGGTCTCCTCGGCACTCCAAATGTTCTTGAGTAGCTCGTCCATGTTCATGGATCCGAAGTCCTTGCGTAGGCTGCCCCCCATGGTGTTCTGCAACTCGTCAAAGGTCAGCGAGTAGGTCGATGGCTGCCAGGCTAACGAAAAGTTTTCCGGCGGCCTTCCGTTTCCGTTTGGATGGCCTGGTGGGTCTGCCCCGAAGTTCTTGAAGTTCAAATTGGTCGCCATTTTTTTTTTCCAGAAACTTGAATGAAACACAGTTCCGTTGCTTTCCTTGTGTTTTAAAATGATTAAATTGTGCAAACGTCGGAGATGAAGGTGAGGGGAGATGAGGTCGGAGATGGAGGAGAGGGGAGATGAGGTCGGAGATTAATAACACTTAAAAAAGTTCCAGTCATTTTCCACATCAGTCCAGCAATGCCAACGGCTCCAGCTCAGATGCACACAAGGATTCCAATCCTTCTCAGCAACTAGAATCCTCTAAAAGAACTTCCTTGTGAAATCTGTTATATTAAAAGCATCTTTTCTGTTACACACACTCTGCACTGCTGGCTCCAGTACCACAGTGCACCTTCTGCTTGTTGTAATGCCATAACTGTTTTCGGCATATTTTCTCTATAAATAATGCACTGTAAAACGATTCTATTCAATGAAGATGAATATTCAGAACATCTACTTTATCAAAGATGAGCTTGGTTGATCGATGGGGGCTCGCGGGGTCGATGGGCGAGAAGGAGAGCAGGGGCATATGCACGCTGGAGAAAGGAAAATTATCTAAAGGAAATAGAGCACCGTTGCTTTTAAAATGAATAAATTACTCAGCCACGTCAAGCGGGATACATGAACGGGACTTAAAAGCGGGACCAGTAGCATTTTCCTTGTTTAAATATTTTTAAAATTGTATTCTTTATGTATATTTTAATTTTTAAAATATGATGTACACGTGTCAAATATTTATTAGTATTGACCTAGAACTTCTAAAAGTTGACTAAAGGAATAGTTATGGAAGAATTAATTTGACCAAAACCAAAAATATACAGAGTAAAAAGATAAGAATAAAGCTTAGGAATTAATTTTTCATAGAGAAAAATCACAAGGACTATTTTAGTGAACTTTTTAGTATTTAACTCTGAAATAAAATATTGTCGCACGGAAAGTGATAAATTTACGATTGGTCTACAACTATTTTAACCTTGCTTAAAATAAAGGCCGATAATTATGTAAAATCAAAATTATTTATTAATAAAAAAAATACAATTACATTGATTGATTTAAAACGAGTTATGAAATAAATGTAAAAAAACTGTAGATGTATCATTATCTGAGATGCATTTCATATCTCCATCTTTCTACTCTAAAGCTTGGACACAAAACTTGAATCCAATTTACTCAATAGTTGGATGAGCAGTCACATACATATGATCTTCAATGGAGTTTGACAGGTTTAGATAGTGAAATGAGAATTTTTAAATTTAGATAAAAGTTTAAAATATTATTATTGTTTTAGAATTTAAAAAAATTGAATTGAGATTTGAAAAAGTTTGAATTATTTATTATATTTTGTGTGGAAATTTAAAAAAATTATAATGATAAGATTATATGAAAATTTTGTGTCTCATTCCACTTGTCAAACCTATCAATCAACATGACCATAAATTTAGAACAAAATGACTATCAGTCATTGCAAGGGTGGTATTGCACCATGTAATGATAGGTTAGGCTTAAGAAATCCAAGCAATATCTAAGATAAGAACAACATCCATGCATAAGAGATATTTTCTGCAGACAACATTAGGCGCAATGGTGAACGGTTCGACCCATCCCTAGTTAGAGTTAACTATACTTTAAGATCATTTCTTTACTACAGCCACGTTAAAAGAGTTATTAGCTCCGCTGCACCATCAATATCACCACCACCAAATCCGGCTCCACCACCCAACAATCCTCTTCCGTCGTCAATGCCTCCATCATGATCATCTCTACCACCACAAAATACTCCTCCTCCAACTCCATCAATCCCTCCTCCTCCGCCACCGCCAATTCCTCATCCAAAACCCGCACCTCTTCCACCAATACTGCCACCTTTAACACTGTTGCCACCCCCTCCAATTCCTTTCCCTATTCCTCCAGCAAATCCATTACCAACCCCACCTCCAATTCCTCCACAGAATCCTTTGCCAATCCCACCACTCACCCCTCCTCCACCACCACCCCTTTGCTAATACCTTCGCCAGCTTCTCCTCCACTAGCACCACCACTTCCCATTCCTCCTCTTGTTCCACCACCAATCCCTTTGCTAATACATCCACTAGCTCCATCTCCTCAACTAGCAACACCACCTTATGTTCCACCACCAATCCCTTTGCCAATACCTCCACCACCTTCACCGTCTCCACTAGTTCTACCAGCTCCTAATACTCTTCAAAACCCTTTTCCAAATACTTCCGCTACTCCAACTCCTTCACTTGAACCACCACATGCATCTCCTCCAATACTTCCTCCAACACCACCCCCACCACCAATCTCTCAACCAACACGGTCACCTCCACTACTTCCATCAATTCCAACACCACCATGAGGAGGCTTTTCCTCTATTTTCTTATGTGGGTTTCCAACAGCACCACCAAACCCACCACCACCACCACCAATGCTCTTGCTATTGCCACCTCCATCACCTTTTTCAAAGCAATCAACCTTTGTAAAACTAATGCCCAGTTTTCGAAAACCAAAGTTGAAACTGTATCTTTTGCCAAAACTAAATGAATGTCTAAAAGTAAAGCCTTTGTCCCCCACTACACCACCTCTGAAACCCCCTCCCTCCTCTTCCACAATAGCCATTGCCAATCCTTACTAGGTTACTATTGAGGAATCTCCATCGACACAATCATGTACTGCCTGCAATACGCGACTTTTATAGGCCATGAAAATATTTATATAGAAGAGCTCAAGTCATTGAACTGCAACCTACTTTTTCTATTGTGCTATGTTTTATGTAAATCTTTGGAAAATTAAATAAAAGCATGGTTGGGTGATAGGACAGTCATAATATTACTTCACCGCTAGCTTTACAAAATCCATCCAGCTGGATTACATTGCCATCTACATGAATATTGGTTTGTCTATATTCATACCATCTACGTTGAATTAACTCTAGAAGATAAAACTCCCCTTATCTCCCAAGAAATTCAATTTCAAATGCCCGTCACACACATTTAATCACAGTGGGGTGGCCAATGATCATGGCCACCCTTGGGCGGCTTGATATATATGTTTGGTTTCTTGGAAAATTTATTCTCAATCTCTTATTTGGGAAACATTTGATCATTTGATTTATTGAGAGCAATGATGAAGTGTTATTAGTAGAAGATGAAGTTTGTAAGAAGGTAAGAATTCGGGTACAAAAATAATGATGCAAACGCTTATAAGGCACGGTTTGATGAAGTAAAATGAGTACTACTTGGAAAAAAGGTTATGGATGCCAGTTTATTTGAGGAGTGCAAATTAGGATAGGTACAACATTTTTTAGGTCTTGTTATTGTAAAAGCTTTAGTCCATTAAAATAGAATATTGCAAACCTTAAATTTAGATTACAAGAACCTATCTAAGTGGCCTTACTCTATTTAGAATGTGAAGCATACCCCACAAGAATGCTCTAAGGTGTGGAGTGACTAATAAATTACCTTTTGGAAACCTAGATAGGGATGATGCCTAAGAGGTTGAGTCGATGACAATCATATGGAAACCTAGCTACCTGGGGAAGTATTTTTATATACTATTGCCTGTAGGTAGTACTGGTAGTAATAGCTTTTTACATGTTCACTGTTAGATTATCGCCCAAACGGTGTGAATAATAGCCTACATGGAAACAAACATACATCATATCAACTCAATCATCTATAGATCATGATGGTCAACTACTAGAATCTTGAGTATCGTCATAGTATAGCAAGTTATGTCTTTCCTTTCAATGTATATTCTACTACGTGTATTGTTTCCTTGAATAGCATTATATTGCAAATCCTGAGACTATATCCTTCCATTACCTGTACTCTGTACAACTCTATATAATGAAATACAACTCATGGTCGACTCAGTTGATAAACCATTATGTTATAAGTTTGTTAATGGTATCATATCACTATTGGCCTCTCTCCACTCCTCTACTATGCTCAAATGGCATCTCATGCAGCTATTGTTTTTCCCTCATTCACATAGTTTTCTGGTGTGAAGTTTGATGGTGGCTATTAGCCTTGATAACTCTGTAATACTTTCGGGTTCATCATCACAGCAGACACACACATCAGTACAGTAGTGGTATTGTGCCCATTCTAGAATATCACTGTAGGTACGGTAGTTGGTTATTCTCTGTTGTAAATGTTGTTGGTCTCTGCTGTGGTTTGTTATTTCCATATTCCTTGTAACAGTCTATATATAGACTCCATCATCATTGAATGAATCACGTTGAAGCATATTCTTCTCTCAGTCATTGTATCAAACATGGTATCAAGAGCCTCTCGACTAATTTGTCAATATTGATCCATGGCTTCTTCTCCCTCTTCCTCCATCCCCTCCATTACCTCCTTTTCTCACATAGTCACCACCAAACTCAATACGGATAGTTATCTTCTATGGAAGGTCCAGACATCCGCTTACTTACGGGGCCAAGATTTATATTCATATGTAGATGGCACTTTTCTTTCTCCACCAGAGTTTGTCACTACCACCACAGATCCAATACCCAAACCCAACCCACTTTTTCCATCCTGGCTCGCACTGACTAGCTTGTCCTAAGTGTTCTCTTCTCATCTTTATCCAAGTCCATTCTTGGACATGTTCTCTCCTCCCTCACGGCTCGAGATCTCTGGACCAGACTCTCCTCTATGTTTTTGTTAGCAGGAGAAAGGAGGGGCGCCCACGTGGGCTGACCCCCTCCCTTCAAATAACATGAACGTATGGCATTAAGCCATACGTTACATGTCTTGTAACGTATGGCTTAATGCCATACGTTACAAGCCATTACAAACTGCATTTATTTGCAGTGTAACGGCTAGCCTTGTATGGGTGGACTATATATAGTCCTTCTCAAAAAAGTTTTGGCACCATTCTGAAAATAGACAAAAATCTCTCTCTTTTTGTTCTCTCTTGAAAGAGTATTTAGGTTGTGTGTTTGTTAAGTGTTACTCTAATTTTATACTACGTAGTACACTTCACCACTAAAAGGAAACGCTTGTGAGTTGTCAATCTGGAGAAACTTGTGGAGCAATTTTGTGAGTTGAGCTTGAGGTATTTTTTCGCTGTACTTTCTTTCATTGGTATCAAAGCTTTATAAATTGTTTCCATTTTTTTTTTGTATGTTTGATAACTGGGTGCCATTTTTTTTATCTATGTTTTTTTTGAAAAAATCCGTGCACTGCCCAGCCCAGTTTTTTTATAAAAAAAAAAAAAAACCTCTATAGGGGGTGCAGCGGTGCTCAGCGCACCTATCAGTGCTGCGCAACGGACCCAGTGGTGCTGTACACACCTGTGGGGTGCCTCGCGCACTCAGGGTGGTGCCGCGCGCACCCTGGTGCAGCGCAGTGAGGTGCTGCGAGCACCATCGTGAGGTGCTGCAGCACCTTAAGGCGTTACAAGCACCATCGCGAGGTGCTTCCCGCACCGAAGCAATGGTGCTGCAAGCACCCAATGGAGGTGCACTGAGCACCACCTTGGTGCCGTGAGCACCAGGAGCCCCGCGAGCACCACAAAGGTGCAACGTCGACTCTGACGTTCCTTCCTCCTGTGATGGGCGGTTGTTTCAGCTGCTGAAAATTGCTGATGGAGAAGCGGCACTGTTCACGTGAACAGTGCCGAGCTGGAGGTAGGAGATGACCCTTCAGTCATCTCTTTGTTTTACAATGGGCCTGGGCCTCTCGGCCCATTAGTTTTTTTTACTGAATAATTAGGCTGGGCCATCCTGCCCTTCAGTGTTTTATTAAAAAAAAAAAAAAATGGCCCAGCCTTGTTTAAACCAATTTTTTTTAAAACACAAAATAAAAAAGAAGAGAATAAAAATGACATCTAGGATTTGAAACCAAGACCACCGATTATATAAGGGCAGTGCGCATCGCGAGGTTGCGATTTTCCTTTGGTTTAGGTGGGGGTTAAAAATACATTTAGTTTTTTATTTAAAAAAAAGAATTTTTTTTTTTGCATGATTTAATATATGCTTAGATATATTGTTATATAATATGTGATCTTTTATTTAATATTTTAGATTAAATGTGATTACATCTGTATATATGGTTATATTCCTGCTATTTTTTTTAATTCCATAATGTTATATTACATGTGATTTTTTATTTTAGATTAAATATCATTACATGTATGAGTGAATTGAACATGTGGATATGTGATTATTTTATCATCTATGAATGTTAGGCTTAGATGTTTAGACATTAATCTTCATTGTTTTTTTATAAAATAGAAAATTCCTACTAAGTAGTCTTAGTTAGAATTGTCAGTGTAAATGATAGGCTGAAATAATTGCAGTGACTCCAGTAAGAACTGTAAATGCATTGTATAGCCAAAAGACTATGGTGGCCCCAGTAAGAATTGTAAATGTACTGATGGAATAAGAAAAATGGACTGTAATGGTCTTAAAAGAACCATCCTTGTAGACTGGCCCAACAGGTTGTTGTAGTCTGGGTAGTTGTCCTTATAGACTGGCCCAAAAGGTTACTGCGGTTTTAGTAGGTTATGTCTTTACATGTGACTAGGTCTAGATGACTACTTAAGATAGTTGGAATATGGTTGAGATTTATGATGATTAATTCTCCCATATTTGTTTTAAATTTGCGCAAAAATTAGGTTAGAAATTTAATAATTGGATATTGTGGCGTAATAGATGATTCTGAAGTTTAGCGATTTTTCGATTTTGCGACATATCTAAATTATTCTTTTTCTAGCTTAGATGGACGCGGTAGATTTCTTAGGTGTGTGTGTAATATTTTTTTTTTTTGCGTATTGTAATGATATGGCATCCAAGAACATAGTTGCCGACCTAAACAAAGGGGAGAAATTGGATGGAGAGAACTACGACATTTGGCATCGCAAGATCCAATATGTCCTAGATGAGCAAGAGGTCTTGGAGGCCTTATCTCACTCTCTTACTCCGCCCGGGGAAGGGATCTCGGAACAATACAAAATAGATCAACTAGCCTATACTGAATGGGCTAAGAAAAGTATGTGCGCGCGCATAATAATGTTAAGCAACATGCACAATGATCTAATGTGTGAGTTCGAGATCTATGACACTGCCTAAAGCATGTGGGATGCTTTGAAATTGAAGTTTGGCGGAACTTCAGCGACTAGGTTGCGTGGATTAACCATGAGGTTTGACTCTTATAAGATGTGCTCTGACTACACGATGAAGCAGCATCTTAAAGCTATGTCGACCATGATCCGGGAATTTAAGTCGGCGGGAAACAACCTGACAGATGAACAGCAAGTGCAGGCAGTGATAAGATCATTACCAAATTCTTGAGAGAATATGAGCCAGAACCTGATGCATAACAAGAATATCAAAGACTTTGATGATATCTCGCGTCATTTAAAATTGGAGGCTGAGCGCCTAGAGGCTGCTAAGCCTAATCATAAGGCCTATTTGGCTAATTCTGGTTCGCGCAAGGCACCAAGGCCTAAGCGCAAGAAGCCCAAGAATGGAGTAGCTGCTGGACAAATCAAAAAGGTGTCAGGAACTTCTCAGCGCAACAAGAGGGGCAAGCGCGGGAAGAACAAGTTGAAATTAGAGTGTTTCAACTGTGGAAAGAATAGCCATTTCGCTCGTGACTGCACTGAGTCGAAGAAGGTACACTCTGACTTTTCTCGCATTGTTTTTGTAACTAGCCATGTGATGGTTGCTCATTCCTATCCTATGTGGATTGTTGATTCAGGAGCGACCGAACACATAGCGCGAGAAAGAGTCGGATTTGTGGAGTATCGCCGGATTCCAGCTGGGAGTCGTGATATCAAGGTGGGGAATGGAGCTAGCGTGGAGGCACTGGGAGTTGGTACCTACAAGCTGGACTTGAGAGGTGGCGACACTCTTTTCCTCCACAATGTGCTATACGCTCCCGAAATCCGACGAAATTTACTTTCCGTAGTTACTCTATTAAAACTTGGTTTTCAGATTGTATTTGAAAACAATTATGCCATTCATGTATTCTCTCATTTCTCACCACTTGTTGAGCGTATGTTTAAAACTAAGTTAATTACATTACAAACTGATGGAGGTGGTGAATTCAAACCCATCACCTCTATGTGTCAAAAACTTGGAATTAAATATCGTCTCTCATGTCCTCACACCCATCAACAAAATGGGCTTGTCGAGAGAAAGCATCGCCACATTGTGGAAATTGGGCTTGCTTTCTTGGCCCACTCATCTCTCCCCTTTACTTATTGGGCCAAGGCCTTTGAAACTGCGGTTTATTTAATTAACCTTCTTCCCTCTCCAACTCTCAAAAATAAATCTCCTTATTTCATGGTCCATCAACGGGAACCCGATTATAATTTTTTGAAAGTATTTGGTTGTGAATGCTTTCCCAATTTAAGACCTTATCTCCAAAATAAGCTCAATTTTCGATCAACTTCTCGTCTATTTTTAGGTTACAGTACCACTCACAAGGGTTACAAGTGTTTGGATCTCCACACACAACGCTTATACATCTCCCGTGATGTTCTATTTCATGAAAAATCATTTCCCTTTGCTAAATCTTGACCCAATATCTATTTACCTCCTCCATCTCCAACATATGTTTAATTGCCTGTTTTTACTCCTTCCTTACTCGGCCCATTTCCGAATTTGTTAACATATGGCCCAATCTCTCCCAGACATCATTCTCCATCCTTACTCAGCCCTGCCCCAACCTAACAAATATCTCCTTCCTTATCGTCTTCAACCTCGATACCCACTAACTCCTCCCCAAATCCCGATTCCTCTGCATCCACTCAAGGTTCTTCTCCAATTCTTGTCCCTCCACGTTCACCGATCATCATTCGAGCAACCACAAATTCCTCACGCCTACGTATTGCCACTGACGGAACCATCCCATATCCTACTCGGCAGTGTTTCATCACCACTAACTCTGTTCCTGATGAGCCTTCAAGTTACTCCATTGCTTCTAAATTCTCAGAATGGCGTGAGGCCATGACTGAAGAACACGCTGCACTTCTCAAAAAAAATACTGGAGTTTAGTTCCTCCTATCACTGGTTCTA
The DNA here is from genome assembly GCA_003123785.1 of Pterocarya stenoptera. Lineage (NCBI taxonomy): Eukaryota > Viridiplantae > Streptophyta > Magnoliopsida > Fagales > Juglandaceae > Pterocarya > Pterocarya stenoptera. The sequence continues at coordinate 15,656 of QEOT01008769.1, read as the reverse complement.
ATGTACTCAGATGCAGGTGGGTTTACAGAACCAAGACCAACGCAGATGGCTCCTTTGAGAGACAGAAAGCATGGTTAGTTGCTAAGGGATTCCATCAGTAGCCTGGGATCGACTACAATGAGACTTTCAGTCTAGTAGTTAAGTCCACCACCATCCACCTCATTTTATCCATTGCAGTAACTTGTAAATGGTCCCTGAGACAACTGGACATCCAGAATGCATTTTTGTATGGCACTCTCACAGATAATGTCTACATGCAGCAACCTCAAGGTTTTATAGACCCAGCTCATCTCACATACGTGTGCAAGCTTCACAAAGCCATTTATGGCCTCAAGCAGGCCCCGAGAGCCTGGTTTGCTCAACTTAGCTCATGGCTTTTATACTATGGTTTTACTGCATCTAAGGCTGACCCATCACTGTTTATTCTTCATCATGATGATCTTTTTGTTAGTATACATTGATGACATAGTCATCACTGAATCTAACTTGTCAGCTATCTCTGCTCTTATCAAAGCATTAGGCATTGCATTTCCTGTGAAGGACCTCGACAATCTCTCCTTCTTCCTTGGTCTTGAGGTGGATTACACCAAGCATGGTATTCTGTTGACTCAAAGGAAATATATCAAGTCAATTCTTGCTCACAGCAATGCTACATGCGAAGCCAATGTCCTCACCCATGGCCGCTTCACTGAAGCTCTCTAAGTTTGATGCACCAGCTTTTGATGATGTTACGTTGTACAGAAATCTGGTTGGAAGCTTATAGTATTTATTCTTGACTAGACCCGACATTTCCTTATCACTAAACAAAGTATGTCAGTTTCTTCACTCGCCAAAAGAATCACACTAGAGTGCAGTAAAACGAATTCTCAGATATCTAAAGTCCACTATCAACCATGGTCTCATGTTTACTCATCAGTTTAACTTCACTCTTCAAGCCTACTCTGATGCAGACTGGGGTGGCTGTCCAGATGACAGAAGGTCAATAGGAAGTTATTGCATTTACCTTGGCAAGCACCTTATTTCATGGAGCTTTAAGAAACAGAAAACCGTGGCCAGATCTTCAACAGGAGCGGAATACAAGGCCATTGCTTCCTCAGCTGCTGAGCTCATTTGGAAGCATATTCTTCTCTCAGTCATTGTATCAAACAGTGGCAACTACCTCCAAAGCTTATCTCAATGGTTCCTACTCTGAGAAGTCACGATATGATGAGCATTTTGGATAGTATTGAGCAACCCTCATAATTTTCTTGCTAATGAACAAGACAAAGAGATCCCCAACCAAACACATGCTGCTTGGGTGAAAAAGGACCAACATTTGAAGATTCAATGTCTCTATCAAGGCAGTAAATCTCGCTCTGAATATCTACAAGGAGCCAAGTCTCTTACAAACCAGCTTGTAGCAATAAGGACCTACTGATGATGAAGATCTTATTTCTTTCATCTTATTCAAATCCTCACCCCCAATTGATAAACATTAAACAGGACAAAGATGCAACCAAACAGAAAAATTACAAACCCCTATCAATGTAATTTCACAAACCCAATCACAAAACACAATTTCACAAATCAAATCACAAAACCCAATCAAAAGTAAATTTCGAATTCAAAAACCCCTAATATCACAAATTCACAGATTCACAAATATCATCTATCATAATTTTGAAATTATTTCACAGAATTGAAAACCTAGATTTCACAAATATCATCTATCACAGATTCACCCTAATATCCTAAATTTCGGATTTAAAAACCCTAATATCACAAAACTGAAAACCTAATCACAAAAATCACAAAATTACAAAACCTAATCACAAAAACCCTAATATCACAAAACCCAATCACAAAAATACTAGTATGTAATTTCAAAAAAAAAAAAAACTTAACTTCGAAGGGGCAGACTCGGCAGAGAGACTGAGGCCGAGAGAGTTGCGAGACGAGAGACAGAGAGAGTGACAAGCGAGAGAGTGAGAGACGATAGACCTGGGTAGCAAGCAAGCCGATCAATGTGATGATTTTAGGGCTCTGGGTAGAGAGTTAGAGACGAGAGAGTGAGGCTATGAGCTCAGTGTGAGTCGGTCGGGACTTGCGAGTTGCGAGAGGCAGATGGTAATAAACATAATAAGTTCGAATGATTTAGCCTTTAGGGTTCAGTAACATAGGGAAACTGCGCCGTTTGGTAGTTGAATATGTTTTTCAATGTGTTTTTTAAATGATAATTAAATGGTAATTAAATATATTTGATTATTTTCAACGTGTTTTTTTTAAATGATAATTAAAATTTTTTTTGATGGTTTGGGAAATTGATAATTATAATTTATATATATTTGTAATACATTTAATAGACTATAGTGATTTAGTATAACTACATATATTTGTAATATATTTAATATACTATAGTCTAATATATTAGACTATATAATATATATATATATTGATATATATTTGTAATATATTTAATATACTATAGTCTAATATCTTAGACTATATAATATATATATTGATATATATTTGTAATACATTTAATATACTATAATCTAATAGTATTAACATTAGCCTATTAGTATAGTTATATATTAGTATTAGTTATAGTGATTTAGTATAACTATATTAGTATAACGATAACTATAGTCTATACTAAACTATTAGTATAGACTAAATAGTTATAGACTTATATTATTATATATTAGTATAGCTAAATAATATATTAGACTATATAATATATATATTGATATATATTTGTAATACATTTAATATACTATAATCTAATAGTATTAATATGAGCCTATTAGTATAGTTATATATTAGTATTAGTTATAGTGATTTAGTATAACTATATTAGTATAACGATAACTATAGTCTATATTAAACTATTAGTATAGACTAAATAGTTATAGACTTATATATTAGTATAGCTAAATAATATATTAGACTATATAATAGTGTTAATATTAGACTATTAGTATAGTTATATATTAATATTAGTTATAAACTATATATTAGCATTAGTTATAAACTTTTAGTATTACACCCCTACTATTGGTATAGAACTATTACTATATGTTAGTGATAATATAGTATTATCACTAATACTATAGTGATATAATGATATTAATATTATATATAGTTATAGTGATTAGTATAACTATGTAGTCTATATTAGTATTAGTTAACTCACTAATAGTGATATTGGTTATACTAATAGTTATAGTATTAGTTATATTAGTTATACTGTATTATAGTGATTTATTATAACTATATTATATATTAGTATAATATATAACTATATAGTCTATATTAGTATTAGTTAACTCACTCATAGTGATATTGGTTATACTAATAGTTATAGTATTAGTTATATTAGTTAACTAATATAAATGTAATTAATATACTATTGTATATTAGTATTACTAATATATTTATTAAAATGAATATGTTGCGACTTTTTTAGGTAAAAAAATGTAATATTTTTAATAGTATGATATTTATATATAGTCATATACTTAACTATATTATTAGTCAATTTAGTCTATATATCTTATAGTATAAATATATTATTTAACTAGTATATTATTGAGTTTAACTAATTATATAAGATATAGTTGTATAAAATTTAAATGATTAATATATAAAAAAACACATATATTTTACTAAAATATGTATAAAATCAGAGGCGGAGTCGGATGACCAAATCGGAGGCGGAGTTGGAGTCCAAGTCAGAGGCGGAGTCGAGGTAGACTGTCGGAGGCGGACTCGGAATTAGAGTCGGAGCCGGTTCACCAACGACTCCGACTTCGACTTCCAAGGAGGAAAAAACTCCGACTCCGACTTTTCGGAGTAGAAACGGAGTCGGATTTTTTGATTTCTGCTCAGCCCTAAACTTATATATATAAAATATTAATTTTTATATATTTCTTTTTCCCAACCAGTTGGGTTCGATCCCAAAAACCATGGAATGGGGACCAGACCTGGTTCGACCGGTTTTACGATTACAAGAACCGGTCCAAGACCGGATCGGTTCAAAATCAGTCCAATCGGTCTGGTTCAGACTGGTTTTTTGGTTCAAATTTACACCCCTAAACTTGGTCCAAAGCTTGCATTCGCTTAGGTTACATCTATGTTGGTTACAACTGCCTTGATCTTGCTACAACTAAAGCCCATTTGTCCCGATATTTTTTTTTTATGAGAAGTCTTTCCCTACTAAGAAACATGCCCTGCTATCTTGCGCAGCTAAACCTGCCTTCCAAGATCAATGCTACCTCTGATCCTCCTTTCCTTTACTCAATAAGTAACACTTTTTCTCTTCCTTTGCCTGCACATGAGCATTTACCTACTTCATTTGTAGGTAGTCCTAAGCTCCTAGAACCTGACCTGACCTCCTAGAACCTGACCTCACCTCCCACATCTTTAAGCCTCCTGTCCCTGGCCCACTACTCCCAGCAGTAGCACTCTCAACCCATCTTCTTTGCTTCCTTATGGTGCTTGTACGCCCATATCCTTGACTAGTTACAGGTGTTACCTCCACTACCTTGGCCCTTGTACCCTCTCATCCTATGCAAATTGGGTCACATACACGTTCACTTCGACCCAAAACCTTCCCTGATTATCATTTATATTACACCACTTGCTATCCTCTCACTTGTCTCCATTCTAACCTCCTTGAAGTTGAGCCTACTAGCTTCTTTATGGCAGTAATTGATTCTCGTTGGTTGGTAACCATGACACAGGAGTTTGAGGCTCTCATCTTCAATGGAACTTGGAGCCTTTGCCCTTGACCTCATAATCAAAATATTATTCGCAAGAAATGGGTTTATAAAATTAAACAACGATTTGATGGTTCCATTGATAGGTTCAAAGCACGCTTGGTTGTCAAAGGTTTTGATCACAAAAGTGTGGCATTCGTTACCATGACACCTTTAGTCAAGTAGTCAAAGCCTCCACTATTCGTATTATCCTTGCCATGATTGTTCAATTTTAATGGAAAATTCTATAACTAGATGTCTCTAAAGCCTTCTTGCATGGAGCTTTTATGGAGGATATTTTTATGGAACAACTACAAGGATTTATTGATGGCTTTAAACTGACTTTGTGTCCAAGTTTTATAAGGCCATATATGGAACTTGAGTTTCAAGCCTCTTTGGTCGACACTTTCTTGTTCACTTTCAATCAAGAAAATGTTATGTAGATGATATACTTGTTACATGCACTACCCCTATTGTGATAAATTCTCTTATTTCTAAGCTCCAACATCATTTCCCTCTTAAGGGATGCTTGAGGAATGAGATGAGACAAGCACTTTATGAATAACAGTAAGATGATTTGTGAATAGTAGTGAGATAGTTTGAGTCAAGTATTTTTTAGATTTTGAAAAATGAGAGAGAAAAAATTGAATAAAAAATATTATAAAGTTTAAATATTGTTAGAATATAATTTTTTAATATAATTTTTGTTTTGGGACTTGAAAATTTTAAATTGTTTTTTATTTTTTATTTGAGAAATTGGAAAATCTGTAATTATTAGTTTGAAAAAGTTGTAATGATTAATTTGAAAGTGTTTGTGTTTGAAGTATATTTGGGAAGGAAATAAGATGAAATAAGATGAAATGTGATAAGATGAAAATGATTTTCAAACATCCCCTTAAAGATCTCGACCCCTTAAGCTATTTCCTAGGCATTCAAGCTGCACACACTACTGCAGGTCTTCATTTGTGTTAGTCCAAGTATATCCAATATTTGTTGCATCGCACTTGCATGGTTGAAGCCAAATCAACCCAATCTCTCTGCCCCTCAGGTCCCAAAATGTCCTGCAATGATGGTGACCCCTGATTGATCCTATTGAGTACTGGAATGTGGTTGGCTCCCTCCAATATTGTACACTTGCTAGGCCCAATCTTGCCTTCTGTGTGAGCCAACTATGCCAGCACATGCACACTCCCTCTACTGCTCATTGGTTTGCTGTCAAAAGAGTCATTCGCTTCTTCAGGCACACTGTTGATCATGGGTTGTGTTAGATGAAATACACAATAATATAATAAAAATTACAATGAAATTAACATTCAAACGAAATCAGGTTGGACTGAGGCACAGAAATATCGCTCTCTTTAGGGAGATTCAAGCCCTCTACAGTGTATAAAATCTCAAATTAACCAATACAGCAGAACTCCTCTTGACTTGACTCTTCCATGATATAACAACCCAACTGATTGTCGTATAGTCCGAACCAACTCTGCACAAGTGGTTGAGCTCAAAACTCCACCAAAAAAACACATTTCTTTCATTTGGAAATACTCTCAAAATTATATACTCACTAAACTTGTTTTTCTTATCTCACTTTCTCTTAATATGTTTTCACCTTCCATACCCAAGGATCAAACATTTATATATATATATATATATATCAATTGGACAAAAAACGTCCCTAGGTGTAAAATGACTTAACGGGAAAAATAATAAAATAAATTAAAACACAAGGAGCCCACCTTAACAACTCCAACACCAACGTCTACTTTTAAAATAACTTTGGCCAACAGTACTAAAAGCAACCGTATGAAATCAACAGTAAGAAACAAATATTATTAAAAAATATTAACATTTCCCCCACTATCTTTTAATAATAAAAAAAATATAAGAGAGATACTTTCAGACAAAGAAGGATTATTATGCACAATGAAGGTATGCTGTGCATTGAACCCTCACTTAGTGAAACAATAATTTTTACTCTAGAATTAGGAATAATCTCATACTTGAACTATAACTTCTAAAAGGAAATAAAAAATTATTGATCACACATAACAGTCCAGGTATTGACATGAGTTTTATTAGCAGCACATTACGACCTTTTGCTATTTCCAGCTTCATGGTGTATTTGAGAACAAGTCCAATTCTCATAAAGAGCAGCCTCACTCCCACATTCACATACGTGAAACCTGTCAATGGTGCTCCTGTAATTCTTACACCCTATTCATAAGAGCTACAAAATTTCATTAAGAGTTTCTCCAAAAACTCATCCTATTAATCATTACAAAATGAATGCACTTACATCATAGGAATGAAAAATAAAATAAATAGTACATTTCTTACGACCATCATATGATTCGTTTTTTCCATTAAACCTGGTTCTCAGGATCTCTGGTCTCCAGGTTGGGTATTCTCATACATGGCTCATGAATTTATAGTTTTTAATCTCATTCCCCTCGTGTATTCTGGACCCTTTCTCTTGTCAAAACCTTAGTTAGCGGATCTGCAAGATTATCACAAAATTTAACATAATCCACATTAATAACACCATCAGTCAAGTAATATCTCACAGTATTGTGTTTTCTTCTTATGGATCTGGATTTACCGTTATAGTAACGGTTTTGTACTCTACCAATAGTAGCAATACTATCACAATGAATTAAAATATGTGAAATTGATTTTTCCATAAGGGAATCTCATGTAATAAATCTCTTGACCAATTTGCTTCTTCACTTACTAAAAAGAAAGCTATAAGCTCAGCTTCCATGATTAAATTAGCAATAATCGTTTATTTTTTAGACTTTCAACATACAGCACCACCACCCAAGATAAAAATATAGCCAGTAGTTGAAAGAAAATCACCTGACAAGGTATTCCAATCGGCATCACTAAAGCCTTCAAGTACAGCAGGATATATTTTATAAAACAAGTCATAATATTTTGTATCGGATAAATATTTTATTATCCAGTCCATTGCATACCAATGATCTCTTCCTTGGTAGTAAATCTACTAAGTACTCATACCGCATAACTAATGTCAAGTCTAGTACAATCAGTTACATAACGTAAACTTCCAATCATGCTAGCATACTCCTCTTGATTAATCATACCATCATCATTTTCAATAGAAAATAAATGAACAATAGAATCAAAATGAGTAACAACATACTTGCATCTAACATAATTATATTTTTTCAATAATTTTTCATATCAAAATGGTTACAAAGTATGCTTTTTTGTTTCATCTATAACATTCAAATTAGAACCAAATATCAATAAATCATCAACATATATGCTAATAATAACATGTGAATTTTTTCAAGATTTATGATAAATACATTTATCACTTTCATTTAACTTATAGCCATTCTCGATCATGCAAGAGTCAAATTTCTCATGCCATTGTTTAGGAGCCTGTTTTAAACCATATAGGAATTTTATCAACTTACACACTTTGCTTTCTTGGCCAGGCTCTACAAAATTTCTTGGTTAATCCATATAAATTTCTTCATCTAAGTCTCCATTTAAAAAAGTTGTTTTAACATCCATTTAATAATTTTTAAATTATAAATTGCTACAATGGCAATCAATAATCTAATGGATGTTATTCTTATAACTGAAGAAAAAGTATCGAAAAAATCAAGGTCGACTTTTTGTTTAAAACCTTTTGCAACTAGCCTGGCCTTGAGTTTCTCAACTGTTTGATCTGGTCTAATTTTTTTTTCTAAGGACCCACTTACACCCTATGGATTTGCAACCCAATGGTAATTCAACTAATTTTTAAGTTTTATTAGAAATTAGTGAATCCATCTGATCATCCACAGCTGCTTTCCAAAATATAGAATCAAATGATGCTAAAGCTTCTTGTAAATTCTTTGAATTTTTCTCAATATTATAAATATAATAGTCAGGACCAAAATCTTTTTCAAATATAGCTTTCTTAATCCTTCTTAATTCAGGAATTTCTTCACTTTCTAGTAGAGTAGAAGAACTAGTTTCAGAAAAATTATTTTTTCTAAATTTTTTACCCCCACTATTTTTTTATTTAAAAGTAAATTTTTCTTTATGAAAAATTGCATTGCCAAATTCAAAAATCGCTTTATTTTCAATATCAAAAAATCTATAGGTTGTACAATTTTTTGCATATCCAAGAAAGACATAAGTGGTAGTTCTAACACCTAATTTGAGCCTTCTAGGATTTGTTAGCCTTACAAATACCTAATAGCCCCAAACTTTAAAATATCTTAAACTTGGCTTATACCCTCTCCATAACTAAAATGTGTAGTTTTTGAATTTTTATAAGGCACTCATTTAAAACATGAAAAACAACCAAAATTGCTTCACCCCAAAAACTTGAGGGAGCGCCTGAATCAATAAGCATATCATTCGTTAATTCAATCATTGATCTATCTTTTCTTTCAGTCACACCGTTAGATACAGGTGAGTATGGTGCAGTACTTTCATGGATAACTCCCAATGAGTGAATAAAATAATTAAACTCATTTGAATCATACTCTTGGTCTCTATCACTTCTAAATCTTTTAATTCTTTTACCAAATTAAGTTTCAATTTCATGGAGGAATTCTTTGAATTTTTCAAAAGTATTACTTTTATTTTTTAATAAATAAACATATGTGTATTTTGAAAAATCATCAATATAAATGATAAAATATATGTTTCCTCTATGAGTTAAAATTCCTTCAAATTCACAATTTGGTATTTATTTTCAACATCTCTATGAGGCTGTTTTGTAAGTTTTGCTTGACTACAAACTTTTCGTTTTTAAAAATCTTTTTTCAGTTTAGAAATTAATTCTAAACTACTCATGATTGCATCATATCTATTATTAATATGATATAAACGTGCATGCAAAAAATTTAAAGAAGAAAGTATGTAAACAGAAACATTCGATGCTTTATTATCAACCTTCAATTTAAACATTCCATCATAAACATAGCCCTTGCCCACAAAAACTTCTTTTTTAGTAATAACAAATTGATCAGATTCCATAGTTTGCTTGAAGCCAGCTTTATTGAGTAGAAAACCTGACATCAAATTTGTCCTCATAGACGGTGTATAGAGTACATCTTTGAGCATCAATATACGTCCAAATGTGAATTTCAGCTCGACCTCACCACCCCCAATGACTTTTGCTTGAATCAGCAAGCACAATAGATTTCTCCTCTTCAAAGGGAGTATATGTTTTTAACCAATCTTTATAATAGCAGACATGCCTATTGCCCAGAATTTGCCCACCACCCTTCAACAAATTGAACCATGTTAATGTCAGTAATCATTGCCACAAGTAGGTCCTCAATTACGTTCACTTGAGGATTATTTCCTTACTTTCAAAATTTGCAAGTTCAAGCAAAGTGCCCCACTTTTGCCACAGACAAAACAAGCATGAATTTGTGAAGAGGGTCCTTGGTTCTTATCCTTTTTTGCTTGAAAAACCTTTTTTTGTGAGGTCTACTAAATTTTTTGAAAATTTTTCTTTGCGGCTTCAAATGACTTTTTTTTAAATCTGATCTCTGGGCAAGCCACCATTTTCATAAATTAAATTTACATTCGTCATGGAATTCTTATTTCCATTGTGAACCATCAAAGCATCTTGGCCTCTAACTTCCTCCTCTACTCGAATATGTATAATTAAGGTCTCTAGGGATGTCTCCTTTTGTTTGTGGCACATCGACTTTTGAAACGCTCTCCACGAAGGTGGTAGCTTGTCACTGATGCCACAGACAATTAGATTGTCTCCAATCTTGATGCATTCGGATCGAACTTCTGCTATAACTATTTGAAAATCATGCACTTATTCTACAACCGACTTTCCATCTACCATTTGATATTGAAAGAAGCGACTTGCCGCATATTTTTTCGCTCCAGCTTCTTCCGTATCATATTTATTCTATAAAGCTTTCTAAATTTTCTTCACAGAGGAATACGTGTTATTGTAGAAATCATAAAATTGATCCCAAGACAATTTAAAAGGTAACATCGACAGTTATACTCATCTTTTGTGTACTTTTCGATCTTTTCTTCATATGCTTTGACTTGTGCTTCAATCATGTTCTCGGTAGAGATCTTGTTTGGATTCTTTGCAGTGTGAACATAGGAGACGTTGAGAAGGCTTATATAGAAGAGCACGTTGCACTTCCATCTCTTGAAATAGGCTCCCTTGGAGCAGAAGGGCTTGTTGAGATCTCTAACGTATTTCGTGGATTTTTCGTTTGAATGCTCTATGTTGAATCTTCTTAAATTTGTTAGATGAAATACACAATAATATAATAAAAATTACAATGAAATTAGCATTCAAATGAAATTATAGTTTAGACTGAAGTACAAAAATATTGCTCTCTTTAAGAAGATTCAAGCCCTCTACAATGTATAAAATCTCAAATTAACCGGTATAATAAAACTCATCTTGACTTGACTCCTCCAGGATACAACAGCCCAACTAATCGTCGTATAGCCTGAACTAACTCTGTACAAGTGGTTGAGCTCAAAGCTCCACTAAAAGAACATATTTCTTTTATGTGAAAATATTTTCAAAATTATATACTCATTAAGCTTATTTTTCTTAGCTCTCTCTTAATAATTTTTCACCTTCCGTACCCAAGGATTAAACATATAAATATATATATATTTATATATATTGGACAAAAAAGATCCCTGGACGTAAAATGACTTAACGGAAAAAATAATAAAATAAATTAAAACGCAAGGAGCCCAACTTAACAACTCTAATACCAACGTCTACTTTCAGAACGGCTACTTTCAAAATAACTTTGGCCAACGGTACTAAGAAACAAATATTATTAAAAAATACTAACAGATTGTTCTGCTCCAAAGGAGATATGACTTTGCAAGACTTTCGTGACTCGGATTGGGCTGACAACCTGCATGATAGGCACTCTACTTCAGGGGTTTGATGTTTTTCTTAGCAATTGTTTGGTCTCCTGGAGTGCAAAAAAGCAAGCAGTAGTTACGTCTCGGTCTAGCACTGAAGCTGAGTACCGAGTCGTGGCATCTGGATCTACTGGAAGGATTTTGGAGAAAGAAGCATGTTTTAAAAATCTTGAGGCTTTTGTATAAAGAAAAGGGTAGCAACGGGACCAGATTCTTTTTGAATTTTCAGCTTTTATGCATTGTTTATGGTTTTTGTATCCATAGTAATACTCTTCTAATTTAATACGCAACAAAGTCAAGCTCGTTCTCTTATAATTCTCAATGGTCTGGATTTGTCCCTAATTTTTGCCCTATCCCGGACGTCTATGGTTCTAAAATTTAGTTGTTGGAAATTCACTCAATACAAGTTCTCAATTTAATTTTCGTGGCTAATGGATTCCAAGTAAATGCTGTCCGATTCCACAGCTTCGATTCCCCTCAAACAAGTCGGTTTATGCACCAAAAGAAAGAACTTGTAATTGACAGTTACATATCAGCAATTGAAGTATTACAGGAAAATAATTTAGTGGCTGGTGTGTACGTGCATGGGATAAGACAACCATGGCATGTTACATGGTTGTCTTTTAACAGTTACATTTGTAAGGAGAAGGAAAGGGACATTAATATTTCAACTCTGTTGCTGCCCATAACTCAAACTTGACCGAGACTGTCTTACCATGCACTTCGTTTTCACTAAAAGATTTCTTCAGGAAATAGTTCGTCCTTGAGTGGAGGAGCTATCCATTGTATCTGAATATAGGTAATCTCCCAGAGATCCTCACCTTCCTTCCGCACTAAAATCTCCTTTTCCTTCATCTGTGTGATCATCTTTCTCAAAAGGTCGGGAATTAGCTCTTGAACTGTTGATTTACCAAACTCTCCCAAATCAGCTTTCATACACGTATCCATTCTTCTCAACACCCCTAACCAGAATGTCCGAAACCCGGGACTCGCTGATATCTGTTTCAAGAACTGCAAGTACACATCTGTCAAGAGCTCCATTGACAGCTTTAGGGTCCCTTCCATACTTCTCATCTCCCTCTCTGAGTTCTCCCTTCTTGAGTATTCCACCATCTTTTCATGTAAATCATCAACCATTGCAAAGAGGACAAGGTTAAAACAGTTAATACAGTTGGTTGAAGTGAGATCGAATTCCTCAGCCAGTGTGAAGCTTCTTTTAAGAGACAGGATTGCATGGTTTCTCATCTCTTCTCGCCGGGCTAAGCTGGTCTTCCGAAATGCTTCCCCAAGTTTAAGAAATAAATTCATGGCAAAGTTTAAAGAGCCAAAACCTTTTGAATTGTCCTCCATAGAGGAGTTACTTGTATTGCTCGCAACACTAAAACTGTTCCCTGATTCTGAGAATTGATTCCTATACCATTGGATCAACAAATTCACAGAATCCGCCATTAGGTCCAGAATCTTCAAGTTCTTATCCAATGGACTGTTCTTGAGTGCAATAAAACCAAACGCACAATCTATACAGTAAGCATAGTTTGTCCGGGAAACATGGGTCCCGTCTGACAACAACATGATCAATGTCTCAACTCCCTGATCATAGGTTTCTGGGTGCCGCCCAGTGACTGATAGCAAATGAAGCACCGACTTCCATCCCAATTGGGTTTGCAAATTTGCAGGATACTCTATAAGAATCTTGCTCGCTGATTGTGTTATCAACTCACAACATGAGTCCAGGATTTCTTTGTCCAGCTTCCACATTAAATTGATGGACTTGAAAATGAGCTCCTCTGGGAACTTCTCATGTCGATACGTACTAAGGAGCTTAAGACATACCTTGAAAAGGCCTATAATGGCCTTCTCTGCGAATGGAATGGGGGAGAACATGGGAAACTGAGCAACTGCTAGCATATAATCATGAAAATTAGGCCAAAATTCCTGGAACCTTTGAATGTTGGCCAAAGCAATGGCAATCACCAAATCCCAACAGAATCCAACTGTTTCTTCTTCTTCAATGGGGGTGCTGAACTTTTGTCCTTTTCCAGCAGCTGCAAATATTAGAGAGCGGCCAAGGTTGAATAAAGCTTCATCAGGTAAGTTCGAACTATTGCTGAAGATATTCCCGATATGGCACTGTTTAATGATCTTCAAATTCTGTTCAAATTCACTCATGTTTAGGGACAGAGAGTCTTCCGTACTGTCTAGAGATAGAAAATGTGAAAACCGACTAATTGTGCTAGAAGTCTGGCGGCTACCAAATTTAGGATTGCGAGCAGGGAAGATTATGGCTGATTCAGATTCTTTTGGGATGTCAGATAAAGAGGGGGAGGCAGTATCAAATTCAATGACAGATTGGGGAAGTAGTTTTAGCCTTTTAAGTTTCAATAAGCAGTCCACAATATTTCCCCATCCCCCACGAATTGATTCCCCGAAGTTATTGGCAATGGTGAAAACAGCTAGAGTGGCCATTTTTGGCTTCATATCATTGCTGAATACAAATAAGGTTTCTTCCGCAGAGGCATAAGGATTTAGCAGTGTAGTGTATTTGCAGAATAAGGCGAGGAGCTCATCTAGAGTGTCTTCCAATCCATACTGTGCTATCCTGGCAATTGAGAACAGCACTTCAACGCATTCATGTAGGAATTCTTCTTCATCAGTATGTTCAAAGAATGCAGAGAGAGAAGCAACCGATGGCCCAGCAATGCAAGCAAACATGTCTCTTCCCAGCCGACGATCAAAATTACTTAGTACCAAGGGTTGTGTATAGTTGGATCGATTCATCAGCTCAATCCATCTGCTTGGATTCATATCTACTTGCACGCCAGGCTGACCAAAAAGGGTGATAGCATTGTTTGAAATAGAACAAAAAAGCTCAGAAAGGTACTCCCGAGGAAGATCCTGCCCTCCATTAATTGCTCTATTGTTCCTGATGAACTCCTCTTCTGTCATCTTCTTCCTTACCTGCGGATTGTGTTGATCAGTGTTGAGCATAATAAGGGAGTAGCAAAGAATGAAGACTGCATCCTTGGTTGCAAAAGTATCTGAGGATTGTTGATCATAAAATTTCTCTGAGAATGATTCTAGAATCCGCTGTATCTTTTGGGACTCTCCTGGCAATCGGAAAGTCTCTAGAAACGTTCGTAGAGCAGTGTCAAGAATCATGCCTGAAAAATTGAAGGTATCCGTGAATTCCTTAAGAACGAGAACGTGAAACTGATCGGGGTCGCCAAGATAATCCCCAATCATGTTCTTGTCTAGCCCAGGAGCATAGCGGAAGAAGAAAGCATGGGCTTTGGGATCTGGGGGATCAGAAACCAACTTGGATAGTTTAAGGTAATCCAATCCCTTCTTTTCATCTCTGTTGAAATGGTTTGCTGCAATCAATATTTTCTTTTTCTGTGCTTTCCTTACCCTTACAAATTCCACCCAAGACTCGAGTTCATCTTGGGATTTCTCCTCCCAAAAGGGTCTATACTCTGTGATCTCAACTGGGTACGGATCAAAAGGGCTCAAATCATCTTCTCTATCAATATTATCCGCAATGTTGTGAATCATGGTTGCTAATCCTTCGAAGGCTTGTACCTGTGAAGCAGTCGCAGGGCTAGCTACCGGAAACGTGTTCTTGCAAAGTAGCTTCCCGGTGTCCTCAAATATGCTTCGACAAAGGGGATCACAATCATAGTTCACAAAGGCTTCAATTATAAACGTCGGTTGCCTGCAGAAATTTATAATTCCTTCAAGTGCAACTTCTTGGAGTGGCAATGGGCTTCCATGAGCGGCAACTCTAAGCAAAACATAGACAAAAAAGGCTTCGAGTTGGAGACGGATAAACCTGCAAAAAATATATATATATAGCATTTTTGGGTTCTCCTAAAAGATCTTGGTTTCAAATCTAAGAAAATTAAATTCTGGGCTATCGGATTTTTAACCTGCGAAGAAAGTGGTAGATGTTCAAAACAGTGCTGCAAATCATGGACAAAACAAGAGGGCTTGATCGTATTCCGTAATGGATTAAAT
>QEOT01008768.1:78412-97004 GCA_003123785.1 Pterocarya stenoptera | reverse complement strand
CATATGCTCATATTGCGTTGCTATTCAGGATGATTTTGTTGTTGTTGGCAAGGCAATTTAAGAGAGGAAAAAATATATAATTTTGGATATGAATATCGATGTATCTAGGGTTTTTGGCTTTCGGTTAGTGTAATAAAAGCTCATGTAAATCGACAAGAATGTTCCTGTGGATGCTTTTGGTTATTTGGGTTATTAAAACTTTGGGATTTGAAATATATGGTAGAAGGCTAGACGCTCTATGTACATGTTTTGTTTGTGTAACGTCCCGTTCCCAAAGGATAGAGATGTTACTAACATTCATAACATAATGCCCGGCAAAGAGATTCAAAGTCTGAATTACCTCATTTATTGAAAAATATCAAAAACTGAAATGAACATAGTTGTTTCGAAACTGAGCGAAAAGTGAAAGAACATGAATTAATCCTATAAATGACATAAAAGAATTATAGTTCTCATGTGAATATCACTTATTCCTTCCTAAGTCTTTATACTAAATTTACTCCTGGCCATCCAGCTCTGCGTCCTCAAAATCACCATCTGAAAATTTGACATAGGAGAAAACAAGAAAACAAATAAAAATGAGTTGAATACTCAGCAAATAGCACATCACACTGTAAAATATAATTTAGCCTAACATAAACTCAATTTCTGAATATTCTTCATACATACATACAACATCATGGGTTAACACAGCATATCTATTCCTGAATAACATGAGTGGCACATGTAACGTGAATGCATAATACTGGTTTATCTTGTCTTAACATGAAGTGAAACACGCTTGAGTTCGTGTTTCACTTAACTGATTAATATGGAGTGAAACACGCTTGAGTTCGTGTTTCACTTAACTGATTAACATGGAGTGAAACACGCTTGTGTCTGTGTTTCACTTAATTGAATTACATGGAGTGAAACACGCTTTTGTCCATGTCTCACTTAACTGATTAACATGGAGTGAAATACGCTTGAGTCCGTGTTTCACTTAACTGAATTACTAATTAACATGGAGTGAAACACGCTTGTGTCTATGTTTCACTTAACTGAATTACATGGAGTGAAACACGCTTGTGTTCATGTCTCACTTAACTGATTAACATGGAGTGAAACACGCTTGAGTCTGCGTTTCACTTAACTGAATTACTGATTAACATGGAGTGAAACACGCTTGAGTCCGTGTTTCACTTAACTGATTAACATGGAGTGAAACACGCTTGTGTCCATATTTCACTTAACTGATTAACATGGAGTGAAACACGCTTGTGGTCGTGTTTCACTTTACCTATGGTTAACCACGCTTGAGTCCGTGGCACTAACTTGAAACTTCTTGTCTTTCTTAATGCATGATAATTCATTATGTTTCATGAACTTTTCTAACATGGCATACTCTTGTTCAACTTGTCTAACATGGCATACTCTTGTTCATGACATAGCTAACATGACCTATTCGTGTACATGGCATAGCATACTTGACGTGACATACATGATCTGAACATTTTATGACTTTCTTTGGCATATGTGATCTATGTACCACATGGCATTCATGGCATATATCATCCAAATATTGCATAGCATGCATAATCTGGCTATTCTACTAAATGGCATACTAAACTTAAATTACTGCATGAGCATCTCATGGCTTACATACGATTTTTGTAACATCCATTCATTCAAGCATAATCTCATATTTCATCGAGGAATGTGAAAAGAAATCTAACATTAACTTGGCTCTTAGCGTAGCGTAAATAACCATCATAAGCACATTATAATTTCATACAATAATATTCACAGTATGCATGCATTTATATATATGATCATACTATTTACCTCTTAGCACTGCTTCTAGATTTCTAACTTGTAGCGCATTACCTATACGACGTACTAAAAGTTACTAATTTCCTAGATAAACGTGCCATGGTTCAATATGTGTTTGAATATAAAATTGGAGTTTAACATATTAGTTATCTTGATTTCATGCAAATTTAACGATTACTTGTAATATATAATAATCCAGAATAACTAGCTTAGTATAGTTGATTTTAATAAAGATCTGCTAGGTAAGTAGTATGGAATTAAATTTGGAATTTATTACAATATTGACCTAATTAGCGCCTACATGTTGTCTATGTAACAAAAGATTTCTCCTATTAAATCAATGTGCTGGTAGGAATAGGAATTGGGCCTAGCACAAGACTACTAGGCCGAATGGGCCTCAGGGCCCAAGGCCTACTTTAATCCTCAAGGCAAAAAGCCGTCTGAGAGAAGTGTGTGTGAGGGGAGGGTGTTGTGCGAAACAGGGGACTCACCGAGAGAAAATAGTGGATGTGCGGTGGTTCAGGGTGGCTGTGAGTGACCGGCAGCGCAACTGGGAGATCCCTACGGTGGTGCGACGCAGAGAGAGAGAGGGAGAGAGAAAGAGAGAGTTTAGAGAGATGGAGTTGGAAACTAAATCACCGAGAGGGAGGATAGGGAGTGTGACGGCAGTGGCTTACCTAAGGGAGTAGGTGCGACGGGATTATGTTGGCCGGCAGTTTCTGGTGCTGTCAGTGGTGCTCTGACGTCCTAGGGTGGTCGGTAGTGGCTGGGCAGAGATATAGCTCATGCGATCTTGATTTCTTGCTTTATGTATTGTTCTGAGTTTAACCCAGAGGGTATCGGGGGCTTATATAGCTAATGGGGAGGGGAGTGGCGTGAGTCCTTGGCAGTTATACTAGGGAAAATAATCCTACATGGTTACGGATTCTGAGGGGACTTGGTTGTGCTGAGTTGTAGTTTAAACTAGGAAACTAACCTAATACGGAAACTAATGGATAATTCCTAAAATGATAAAAGAAATAAATAAAATAAAATAAAGAAATAAAATAAAGAATTAAACAAAATAAAATAAAATAAGATAAAATATAATATTAATTTTTAGCCCTAAATCTGGACCCGTATGTTACAGTTTGGAACCATGAAACCTATTGCAAATTAAAGAAGAACCTTTCAGCCTTCATTGTATGGAAGTTTGGACCTATGAAAACGAAAAGAAAAACAAAACAAAGTTATACTCAGATCACTTGAAAACAGAATGTATTGCTCGCCTTGCAAATTGATTTAGTGGCTTGGATCAAGCAAAATGCAAGACCTAATAAGCCCTCTGCGTGTGTTGCATTTATGACTCGAATTTTAGTTCAATTTAGCCTCGTTTGTTTCGGAGATGAGATGAGATGAGATGAGTTGAGATTAAAGTTAAAAAGTTGAATAAAGTATTGTTAGAATATAGTTTTTAATATTATATTTGTTTTGAGATTTGAAAAAGTTGAATTGTTTATTTTATTTTGTATGGAGATTTGGGAAAGTTGTAATGATAAGATGGGAGGTTTTCAAAATTTTTAAAGTTTTAGATTTTAGTCTTGAAAACAAACAAGCCCAGCCCTGAAGATTGCTTTTGTACACCTAGATTTTAGTTCTGGTCTCAGTTGGTATTTGTGCTTATGTACACGTAGATTATTGTTCGCTAGTTTATTTACAGCTCCGATTTAGTTTATTTTACACATAAATGATTTGAATGCTTTTGTTTTGCAGATTGCCTGAGCTG
Source organism: Pterocarya stenoptera (assembly GCA_003123785.1). Lineage (NCBI taxonomy): Eukaryota > Viridiplantae > Streptophyta > Magnoliopsida > Fagales > Juglandaceae > Pterocarya > Pterocarya stenoptera. Next base: position 93,427 of record QEOT01008768.1, on the reverse strand, counting down.
TGTGAAGGAAAAGTGGTAGACGCTATTCTCTTCAAAGTTTCAAATCAAGTTTTGTTAGGTGCGACGAGTCATAATGCTTGCAACTTGCAACAGATGAGTGAGGAACTTATTGAATTCTACCAAAAAGTAATTTTGATTGAGAAATTGTAATACATCTATAGAAAAGATTGTTATAGTCATTAGGGCAAAGTTCTTTAGATTTATAATGTCGCTTTCTGATTACACTCAACACTTACGTTAATCAATACACTTAATTTGAATGATGAAAGTGCCTTTAGTTTCATAAGAAATACGTACAATTTGCATTTTGTTTACTAAGTTGATGTGTAAGACTCTTGAGCGGAGGAAATGATGTTTATGTATGTGGTTTGGGGCCATGAGCTCCACGGGACTTTCATGCTTTAGTTACAAAGAGGAGTCTTGCTTGAGTATCATCATTCCAAATCGAGGAAGCTAGGATAGGTGAAGCAGATGATACAATAAGGAAGAAGGGGAATGGCTCCTGATGCCACTGTTTATAACAGCTTGATTAATGGGTATTTGCAGATGTGGGGATGCCAAGAAAGCCTGATCGCATTAGTTACAACACTCTTACTAGTGGTCTTAGTAGAAAAGGGGATGTGAAGGAGCGTCTAGAGTTCGAGATGGGATGTTGAGTATATATTTCAATCCCACTCTCCTCGCTTAAAATTCCCTTCTACGAGGCTCAAGCAAAAACCAAGAAGGTGACCATGCTGAAGAATCCCTCGAAGGAATGGTATTGGTAAGTGAAAGTATAACTACCCATTATAGTGCCCGTCTTTAATTGAGGGGATCGGCAAAGTCGATAACTTCGTGGGAAATTGTGATTGATTATCGTTTTATTTATTCGCATTCTTCTGAACTTTTCACCCAGAATGGGTTTCTCTTAAAGCAAGTTAAGTTATTGTTTGGAAGATTTTATTCTCGTTGCCTTTTGTTTGAAATACCAGCTTGTACACATGCCGAACTTGAATGTGTAAGATTTGGAAATATTATAGGGGTTCAAGACGAAGTAGTACAATGGGCCTTTTCACGCAGGAAAAGGCTACAACACCGTTCTCCCTTCCCATTTTTGCTTCCCGCTTAATGTTGGTATGCCTGTGGCATGCTTCTTCTTTTTTTTTTCTTTCATTTTTGTTTCCCTTTTTTTTTTTTCTTCCCACGTTGTCTTCTCCATTCCATTTCTTCTTCCGACGTCGACTTCCAGAATCCCTAGTATCCATTTCGTCCTTTTGCATTTTTTTTTCTTTCCTTTTTTTTTTTTTTCTTCCCACGTTGTTTTCCCCATTTCATTTCTTCTTCCTCATTCCATTTCGTCTTTCCCATTTCATTTCTTCATCTAAGATGTGGAATATATTTTCTTCTATTAACTTATCTCCAAAACGTTTTCTTAATTGGAAGACTAAATGGAAGGGGAAAGACGAAATGAAATGGGAAAGACGATGTGGGAAGAGTAAATGGAATGGGGAAGACAAAATGAAATGGGGAAGACGATTTGGGAAGAAAAAAAAGGGAAGCAAAAATGAAAGGAACAAGAAGAAGAAGAAGCATGCCACAGGGCATACCCACGTCAAGCGGGAAGCAAAAAGGGGAAGGAGCAACAATGTCTATAGCAGTGATAAGTAGCACTGATCTGCGAGCAAAGCTACTCTCATTGCTCACTGCTCCTGCTGCATTTTTTTTATTTAGTGATTAAGTAAATTTTTTTTAACGATGTTGCAATCTTTTTATTTTTTAAAAAAATATTTTAAAATGTTAAAAAATATATGTAAAAAAATGCACACACACAACATTACACTAACGGTAGCTCCCAACAAAAGCTGAGAGCGGTGGCTGTAGAGCCACTCATCATTGTAATGGCTTGCCTAGAGTTTTTATCTGAATTCTAGGATTACGAGAGAGAAACGTAATAAGTTGTGCTCCATAACATATGTAGCCAATCAATAAATGCTGTGACAAAATGAGTATCTTTCTTTCGCTCTAGACTCTATAGATCAAATAGAAATTATAAGAGACCCAGATCCTAAAAATAATATATGTTCTGTTCTTGGAGAGAATAATGTTGTAGAGCCAAAATGATCTCTCAAAAAGTTGCCCTTCTCTGTGGTAACTCATCCTTGAGAAAATGCTATACAACTAGATGATGAACGTGCCTAAGCAAATTCCATTTTTCTGTTCACTCCTTCGTTCTGTACTCTCTCTGCCGCTCTGGTTTCTAGTCTTCGCACACTCGGTTCAATTGTAGCTGTTAAAAAAAAAAAAGCAGTCTCTGCCCTGAATAAGAATGGTGCCATTCTCAAGAGGAAGTTCTGCTTAAAATTAAAGTAGCTCCATCAACCACGGACATATAGTTTTTAAAGTGTTTGGTTTAAAGCCTGAATTGGCGGTTGTTTTTAGACTCCGCATAACCCACCTTTATGTCTTCCGATAATGAAGTAATGCTAGTGGAGTTGGACCCGCAATACAGTAGGATATTCTGCTCATCGTGGTAATTGCTAGGTAATATACCTGGAATATTATAGCTTTACTGTCATTAATTCAATTATTTAGTCGAAAAGGATGCGCCTGGGAAGTTTTTAACAAGTGGGAAGATGTTATTTGCCACAATATTATTGGAGACACTGCACACCCCACTACATGCAGATATGGTATTCAAGGAGTTAGGCCTTCCATACTTTATCTGCAGGGGTTTGCTTCCATCGTTGAGTGGAAAACCCACCCTAGAGAAAGAAAAAGATAGAGAGAAGTTTTATAGCTACAAAGAGTAGTTTTACAATTTAATGTACCACATCAGTTTAATTTTGTGGGATCTCTTTATGATTAAAACATTTCTCAAAGAGAAATAAAATTGACCTATTCCCCGTGGTTTGATGTACTTCTGTTGAATGTTGATACCTACGAGTTTCCAGTTTTTCTCGTAAATAACTTACTACGTTCTAACTACTTTGGTAAATTAAAATCAGTAATGACAATCAATGGCATGAACGTAATTGGATACCACGGAGGATGTGATTAGAGAGAGGAGAGAGAGAGAGAGAAAGGACTGACAAAGGACTAGGTGGCTTTGAAAACTTTAAATTAGTGCACATAATGGGTGTCGTTTTATTCTGTTTTGTTTGTGGAAACCCATGCAGCATGCAGCATGCACCAAAAGTTTGATTAGATTAACACAATGAACTTTTGTCGGCTTCAAGAATTGTATAAAGCTAGATATCTGCAATCACTTCATGTATTAAAGGTCTGTGGAGGGGATTGCAGAAGAGGCAAAGCTCCAATCTCTGAAAAAGAAAAGCTTCCATGGGTACATTTTTAGGGCACTTAGTACCTGGTTTGGCACTCACTCTCCTCGGTCTATGGCACACCATCAACACCATCAGAGCCTACTTTCTCAAAGGCCCATCTAATTTCACAGTGAGGTTTTGGTACCCATTTGATGGCGCCTTTTCCAAACTCAAACACTTGGAGCTCATTTTCATCTTATCTTTCTCAGTTTTTGCAATTTTTATGCAAGTTCTAGACTACCCCTTCCTTCGTTTCGCTTTCAGGCTTGACAACTTTGAGCATGCAACCATGTTCCTGCACCTTGTTATTTTTGCAGGTTTTACTCTTTCTGCGGAGTTTACTCATTCAACTGAGATCCTCTCTGGGGTTGTTGGAATCCTTGCTGCCTCTGTATTTGGTCAAGAGCTTTTTCTACTTCATTTCCACTCGGCTGATCATGTTGGACTGGAAGGCCACTACCATTGGCTATTGCAGCTCATAGTGTTGGTTTCTTTCATCGCAGCTCTGGCAGTGACTTGTTTACCGACCAATTTTCCCGCTGCTCTTGTACTTTCGATTGCACTTGTATTACAAGGCTGCTGGTTTATGATTATGGGGTTTATCCTATGGACTCCTCAATTTATCCCAAAAGGTTGCGCTATGGTTTTGGCTGAAGCTGGCAATGAGGACATGCTTGGAGCGGTCACATGTGAGTCTAATGAGGCTGATTTGAGAGCTAAAGCACTGGCTAATTTGCAATTCAGTTGGATACTTTCTGGAATTTTGATATTCACAGGATGTATGTGCTTGAAATTAGCCGGAAAATGCACCCCAAGGGGGCAATATGAGCAACTTCACAGTAGAGTTGCGGATCTCCCTATATCCACTAATGTCTTCAAGCAAGCTCACCCATAAGAATTCTAATATGCTAAACCTGGCAAAGCATTTCCTTCCCAGGGCACAAAGAGCACATAAAACCCACTATGCACCAATAAACGTATTATAAATTAAGAGTAAATTAAACTTTAGCCACTTCTGCTATTGGGTAGAGCTCAGTTTGCCAAATGTGTTTCTTCAAGTGACTGTTGGCCCACTGAGGTTCATTCTATCTCCCGTCCATTACACTTGGTCATAAAATATTTGATGCAATCAAGTGTCCAACATCCAGTTCCCGAATATGAGCAATATAAAGTGTGTGCGTCTGAGATGAAGTCGCGGCTCTTCCCCTGATCCAACTTTAACTCGTAGCTCGCTCATAGAATAAAACAGACCTCAGACAGACAACTTGTAATGCCATAAACCACAAGTTGGCAAATTGAACTTGTCTGATATCCACAGGTCACAAAGTATAGTTTTTTCTTTCAGAGTTTGCAAATTTCCAAGGATTACAATTGCCCCATGAATAAGTCTACCGGCAGAAGGAAGTGTATCAGGATAACGGCGATATTGTAATGTGTGATATTGATGATGTAGCTAATAATAAGTTACTTATTATGAAGTGGTTTTTTACAAAAATTTAAATGGTGAAAGTGTGAAATCATCATTTGTCCTAAAAGCTTAAGCTACTGAGAAGAGGTAAATTTTATTATTTATTTTATATCTTAACACTCCTCTCAGGTAGAGGTCAGACTCCCCCTCAATAGATGGCCCAATACGATAAATATTTAATTAAACAAAATAGAATGTAAAGTCAGGATTCAAATTCAAGACCTCTGATCTGATATCATGTAAAATGATCATTTATCTCAAAAACTTAAGTTTATGAAAAAAATGTAAATTTTATTATTTATTTTATATCTTAACAAAATCTTCTTTTACACTTAATTTATTTGTCTGAAATATAATGACAGAAGTCCTTTCAGAGTGAATTCTGGTTTGCTGCGATCAAGTTCCGTTTAACAATCCAATGCGAACTGGGGTTACATCATACGTACATACATGCATATATCAACCACATGGAGAAAGCAAGTTGGAACCCATGCCAGTTAAGGCCTGAACGAACTCTTGCTTTAGGGTCCCCCATACCAATTTATTAAACCAAAACGAGAACTTGTTTCTCTTATCATTCTTCTCTTTGATCCAATTTATAAGAGGAAGCACAATTTACTAATTTGTTTTAAATATAAAAAACAATACAGTTGCACATCAATTGAAGAATTCAGGAGATACAAATCTTGATGAACAAAAAAGCATAAAACAACCAAAGTTCTAAAATTCTCACTCTGCCTCTTCAACAGACGCTTCGATTCGAAGAAGGACGAACCCCACTGCAACTCCAATAAGAACCAGCCCATTCATGATGACTGCAATGCTGAAAATCTCACCAGCAGCATTACAGGTAGAAGATAGAGCTCCTCCACCTCTGCCTTTGCCTTGTGACGGAAGTTTCAGGGAGCTCACCACTTTTGCAAAGGACTGCTCGGTGCATGCAGGAAGGCCTAGTGAGGCCACACCGTTGTAAGCCTTGAGCCCACCAAAAGAGTTGAGCCCTGTTAAGTGGTGCACATTGTTCTTCCTCCTCCTAGGGTTGGCAATGGTGGTTGTGGTAGCAGTAATGGTGGCTGAAGATAGAGTAGCCATTATTGTCTACAAAAGAGGAAAGAAAAAATGCTAGATTTATTTCACAATACCTGATAAAAAACAGAACTGGGTTGGTTAATTAATTGAAACAAGTGAACAATAAGGAGTGTGCAGAGTGATAGAGGAATTATATGAATTACCTTCTGTGATGGTATCTGAGGAGTGGTTTGCTAATTTGAAGAAGCACAAAGATAAGTGGGAGGGAAGTAAATGGGATTTTGTATGGGAAAGGATGGGAGGAAATGGATAAGGTGGGGGTGGAGATGGTTGGTTGAGAAAGCAATGCAGATGGGCTTCTTTTAGAGAGAGAGAGAGAGAGAGAGAGAGAGAGGATTGTGCACCTCTAAAATGCTGGCCAAGAGAAAAAAGTAGGAGCGAATTGGTTTGCCAATAAAGATAGACCTCTTATCCGAGCCATCTTTGGGGTTCATCCTTGGTGAATCAATTTGGATATTGACATCAACCAATATGGTGGACTGTCATCCAAACACAGCCCTATGCCACACGGAATTAATAGGTTTGGGAGAATTCAGGATAAGACCGTAACTTTAACAAAAGAAAAATGCGACCAAGTTTTTATCCTTATACCTACTTTACTAGTATTGTACTACTCATTTAGTTTTTTTCTTTTGCTATTTGAATTTGGATTAAAAATCCAAGAACATGACATTCTTGCATAATTTTAAAGAAAATAAACTCAATCAATCAATGTAATCATATAATTTGATTAAAACTAAATTCAATTTTATAAAAATTAACTTTCTTTTACAATTTGAGTCAATTGTTATAAAATTGAATTTATTTTTAATCAAATTACATGATTGAGTTAGTTGATTGAATTTATTTTCTTCTAAATTATGTAAGAAGGTCATGTTTTGAAATTTTTAATCCAAATTCAAATAGCCAAAAAAAAAAAAAGCTAAGTAATAAACTAATAATAAATGAGATGTAAGGATATCATTACCTTTTTACATTTGCATTACTCGGTCTCCTCCATATTGAATGATTTAAACTAAAAATAAAGCAAAAGAGCACACAAGTCGTTGTAGTATAGTGGTAAGTATTCCCGCCTGTCACGCGGGTGACCCGGGTTCGATCCCCGGCAACGGCGAGTTTTTGTTCTTTATTTTTTGTCAGAACGGTAATCATGTTATGTTACTTTATTTCTAAGGAATTGCTTTTATTTCAATCTCTTTCACTTTCACTTTCTTGGGTTTTCTCAGAAATCAATCACAAGATTATCTTAACAAACTGAATTGGGTTTTCTCGTTTGAGTTCCTATTTTTCTATCCCACAATTGTAAATACCAACAAAAATCAAAAGTCGAGCTGCTGATCATACAGCCATCTGTCTGAGCAAAAGTTCAGAACTTTCTATGCTTCGAGAGCTCACATGAACTTTTTTCCCTTTTCGCGAGTTAATTTATTTATACGTATGGTTTTGTTCTGATTAATCAAAGGGTCACGTTAGATGCCTCATTGTTATCTACGTTTGCTCTTGTTCATGAAGAAGTACAGACGTAACTCTATGAGCATAGGAACACAACATCAATCATTTATCTAAATTTTAACTGGGTTACTCAGTCAAAATAGAATCAGGGAAATAAAGTTCCTGGTATGTAAGTTATATGATCTAATATTATTATCATATGCTTTGGAAATTCCACACTGGTTTTTTGATCTTGTGGATTTTCCAGCAATATAGACATTTTATCGTGTTTGGACTTTGTCCTCAGCTCCACATGATGCTGAAGGATAATAGGAAAATAATTGCAACTACAAGTTTTACGTTCTGTAATTTGTTGGATGCACCATCAGTAATGAGGCATGTAACTGGAGCAATAAAACAAAACTTGGAGCTGAAAATAGCAAATCAATAGCGGGGAAAAGAGGGAATGACTAGGATGAACTGCTCTGGTCCAGTTTGATTTCAAAAAAAAACAAAAAACAAAAAACTAGATTGCACAATCTATTTACAACCCTAGTTTGATAAAATTTGTGTTCAAAGTCCTAAAACAAAATAATTACCACTAAGTCGTCCTGGGAAGTTTATGTACACTAAATAGCAACTAAACTCCACACGAACAAAAAAGATCAGTGCTCGATCACCACCCAAAAGATCATTTTTCTTTATACAGCTCAGAAATCTGGAGATTACCCAGCAACTAAATTCTAATTAGTTTTGTTGGGCCGACATTCAGCTGTGATGGCCGGTTCACCACCAATCCTGTATCTTCAAGGACACGAAATATGGTAACTTTCAGTACAACATCCCTCATCTTTAACAGCTCAAAGACACAAACATCTCCTTCACCCATATTATTCTCCTGCGAAAACTCATACCATCCCAGGCTTAACTTAGCTCTACCTCCCCTGTAGAGGCATCGGACAGGCCACTGTCTCCCATCAGGACCCTGAAGTTTGATAAATTCTGAAACCCCACTCAGATGCTTAGCAAAGCAGGATGGCAGATACTGTACATGGAAAAAGAGTAGATACACACTAAGCAGACAGTTACTCTGATATTGTAAAGCCATGTTTAAGCACATCAATTTCAACATCTCACCAATATACATCCCCTATACATATAGGATGGTCGAAGGACAACCCTGCAGAAAGGATTAGTCGGCTTAAATACTTTGGCTGCATTAATAGCCCTTTCACGTTCCTCCGCTATGACTGTTCTCTTTCTTGCAGAAGAACTTTCATAAAATCTAAACTGCATTCCGGCATCTTCATGTTGAGCGGATGACACCTGCTCATCTGCATATTTATAGAGTTACTGATGAGAAAATTAAGATCTTTTAACAGTACAACACTAAAAGAGATTAGGATTTTAAATGTCTTACCAGGATCAGGTTTCTTCTTTTTTCTCATGGCTTTTTTAGTTCTAAGAGTTACTTGATCTAGACTTCGCAATTTCACTTCATCCAAAGACTTCTTAAGCTCACTTGTGTTAAAATGAATCCTCATTTCTCGGGTGGCTTGAATTTCAGCAGGTGATTTTTTAACACCCTTGGATACATGCAGGTTCCTGTCACCAGCCTGATTTAAACAGTTCTTAAGTTGAGACCCATTGAACAAATTCTGCAGCGAGGGAGGAGTGTAACTTGGTTCCATTTGTTCTCCACATTCATCGAGAAGCTTGTTTTTCAAATGCCCACCAGCAAGGCATGGAAGTGCGGAACCCATAATTTCAGCAGAATCATCATCTTCCATTTCTTCAAATACATTATACTGACTGCGATAATTGAGCCCTTGAATGCTACCGAATACATTGGATTGATAGTTTATCTCAGAAGTTGTCAAATTAAATATATGAACAAAGAAACCTGAATTCCCCTCATATCTGAATATTAGAAAGTACCCAACACGGATGTAGTAGTGTTCAACAAATTCCTGCCAACCATTGTGAAACCAAACATTGTTCCCAATCTTTTTCAATCCTACTCGCCATATGCGACCATCCAGAACAGTGATTGTAGCAACAGTTGAAAGCTCACCCCTGAATTTGTTGGCAAAATTTTCTGGTATCCTCTGCATGTATGGAATCGTATTAGGCTCTGTATGTTGCAATGGAATGCATGATTGAAGTGTGTGTATGGTGGAAAGATATATTGTGAATGGGGACATGGCCCTAAAGAGGACCAAGTGGCACAAGCGGATCCATGTAACCAAGCCCATTTAGATAAGACCTTAAAAAAGGTTTAATTGAGTTGAGTTGAGTGTATCACTGCAACTTCTCAAAACATCGTATGAATGGAACTCTAAAGTTCATCCTAAGTCCTTAACGGTAGCATTTAAAAGGAAAAAAAAATAGAATCATCTGGGAGAAGCCTAGAAATATCCCAGCAAGAATGATATTGTCCCATAGCCATAATAATAATGAGAAAAATCCAGAGTGCCTACTTTTTCAAAAAGCATATATAAAACTTGAATTTTATAAATCTATTTCATTTACTAGCCTCATGTCATCTTATATGTGATCAATGCCTACATGATGAAACCCAGTGTCAGTAAAAAAAAATGTTAATTATACCTCAAAATTACCCAGAAAAGTTTAATTTTAACATCAGCATCATAATCATGGTATGGAAAATCAAGATTCCAGTCCACAGATAGCAACAATCGCATTGACTTACACTATAGTGAAAATGTAAAACATACTTTATCTTGCAAGCAGTTTTCCGATAACATTTCTTTTAAGATCAAATGTACCTCCAATACTAACAGTAAATAATTTTGATAAGTAATACTAACAGTAAATAATAAAGTGAAGTAATTCCTCAATGCTCAGTAAGTGCAATGTCAAAAAATCAAAGACAAAAACTCTACGTTTGGTTATGCAGTTCATACGAGATGAGATGAGATGTTTTGTTGAAAATTGAATAAAATATTATTATAATATAATTTTTAATATTATTATTGTTTTGGAATTTGCAAAAGTTAAATTGTTTATTATATTTTGTGTGGGAGTTTGGAAAAGTTGTAAATATGAGATGAGATGAGATAGGTTTATGTATAAACCGAGCCTAAAACGTATAGGGTTCGAAATAGCCATCATAAAATTTCAAAAGTTCTATTCCTGGTGAATGTTACTAAAGGGAGAATTTCAGAATTCAGACCAATCGGTTGCTAAAAACGGTGAAAAAGAAAAAAGGAAATATATATGTAAGATTCAATCACAACACCGACTTTGTTCCAAGGCTCCTTTCATCAGATTATATAGGAATCTTTGCACTGAAACATATTTTGTTTTCAAGGCTCCTTTCATCTTTGAGGATTTCCCATTACACAGAAAAATCCACCACCTTCAATTAGTTCAGGCACTCAAACTTTTTACTCTAAATGAGAATCCTAAGAAAACACCTTTCCATAGAAATTTATAATAGAAAGACAGATGGACAAAACTACAATAAAAACCTTATTATTTCAGCATATCAGATCTTAAAAATATAAATGTGATCAATCCGCTCAAGTCTTTCCCCCACAATTTTGATGACCTAACAATGACAAATAATCAATTTTTCCTTCTACTATGCCAAGATTTTCTCTGGAGCCAAACAAATTCATGGATTTTTATCAGATTATCATAAGACAAGCCTACCAACCAAACGGAGTTTTAATCCCCCAAAGAGAAATGGCTTTTCTAAGTGCAAAACGACACGGACAAAGCAAATCTTTCCAAACTTCGTCTTCAATCGATCAATTCTCGAAAACCAAACAGAAAACCATATCTCTACTTGAAAGACTATCGACTACAAATATAAACAAGGAACAACAAAACCCAAAAACCGAGAGCTAAAGAGAGAGGTTTTGGTACCAGTTCTTCGGCTCTGATTGTGGAAGAGAGAATCAGCTTTTGGAAATAAGGGCTTGGCATTATAGCAATATTTATGGCCTTTTTCCTTCCTCTCGCGTTTTTTTTGAGTTATGGGTTTTTGGTGGGGAAGCTCGGAAAATCAGAAGTCAGAAACAACAAAGCATTGATGTCCGATTGAAACCTGGATATGGCTGTCCTTTACCCTGCACCAAATCCCCCAGGCTCTTCTTTGAGATATAAGCTTCCACTTCTTCACTTCACTGCGTCACAGACGAAACATTTAAAAAAAAAAAAAACAACTTGACTTAAAGCTGAACGAGTTGCTGATGCTTTTGACTCGCCGAGTCTCCTTCAGATCATGCCGTCGAGACTTCTCGTCTTTTACCGTAGATGACGAAATGGCTTTTACTTTTTCGATACGAAGTTGTCCGCTTGTATTCGCCTGACGAGTCAACTCGTGTGTTTTGGTCGGAGGAGTGAGTTTAACTCGGTACTAAAAATTGGGATCTAGGCACCGAGTCAACCACCAGGAGAAGACAGTGACAGGCGAGGCCCGAGGGGAACATTTTTACATTTTTATGGCTTTATTCCATTCTTTTATTACTTTAATAGGATCAGATTTTTTTCTTCTCTCTCTTTCTTCTTCTTCTTTTTTTTTTCCCTAAAATTAAGGGAAAAATGGAACAAATATTTTGTACGGGATGAGACGGGCTAGGGAGCCACACCCACCAAGATACCGTGTCACAGCAACTCAATTCATAGCTCAATTCATCTCAGTGTAACATTATTAATGTATTCATAAAAAAAAAAAAATCATTATTAATGTAGATATATTATCACATCAATTATAAAAAAAATAATAATAATATTTATAGTTTTGGAGTATATCGTCTCTGAATACTTTTTTTAAAAAATAGACAAATTTGAAATCTAAATAAAAAAAATATTTTTTAAATAGCAATCTCTATTTTTTTTTTCAAATCGAATATGCGATGAGTGCTAGTATATAGCATTACCCAAAAGAAAAATATTAACTTTGACTACAAGATACCTCAACAAATGTTCTTACATGGGTGTCATGTTATTAGTAAAATTGTTTCGATGATGTAATTTGCCATTTTTTAACTTGAACGAGAAATTTGATAGGTCTGTTGACTCAAATATGTCTCTTATTATTTTTTGTGATATATATCTATTATAGGAGCAACGTGCTAAGCATGTTTATCTAGTTGGGTGAAATAATCTTTAGACAAAAATAATATATTTTTTCACAAAAGAAAATTTGATTAATATATAATTTAATGCATAAGAAAAAAAGGGACAAATTTTAATAAATATTTTTGCATAATGATAGTTATGTGGAATATAGTAATTACAAGTTTGCATATACCAAAAACTAAAAAGATTAGTTCAAAATGCACCATAGTCTAATACAAGTTTAGTAAATTGATCATTATACTAAACTTGTTTAATACAAATTTAATACAAGTTTAACAAAATGATTAGTTCAAAATGTTGGTTGGCTGATATGTGGCATAATTGATCTTTTTGTGTTATCTTGTACAAGATCAATTGAGAGGACAGTGAAGTTTATGTTTCGTTGTTGGTTGAGTCGATTGGGATCTACATCAAGTTGAATCATCCATTCTTTTTTTGAAGTTTGTGCTGCAATATTCTTTAAATGGTAAATAGTCCTGCATGATAGAAATTTAACAGGTTTTTTTTTTTTTTTAATAAACAATGCTTAACTATTTCATTCCTAAAAAAGAATTACATCATTGCATCATGCCAAATGACTTGGGAAACAAATTCTGAGAAAGAGTCCCACCAAATCACTAGATCATCTACATGCCATGAGCGCCTTACCAAACAATGGGCTACTGTATTGCCCCTTCGGCCTCCACATTGAATTGTAACTTTTGGAAATCTTAAAACCATCCTCCTTATCTCTTGAATCGAGTTCCCTCATATAAACAGAATCCTGCTCTTTGTTCAGCTCTTGGATGACCAACAAGGAATCACACTCCACTTGAAGTTCAATAATTCCCAAAGGAAAACATATCTGAAGACCCCTCAGCACAGCCAATAGTTCAATCTCCATAGGATCACCAACCTCGTGTTCTGGTTTACTTGCAGTGAAGATCACTCTTCCAATCATGCCTGCACTTGAACTACAATGATCATGGAATATAGCACATCTATGTTCAATTAACAGTTTTTAATGATTAATAAAAATGTAAAGAAATGTAAATTAATATAGATGTTACAATGGAATGTTTATAGTTAGATTATTATGCATGTTGTAGATAAAAATAACATTTATTACGACAAAGTGATAAAGAAGGAGTGATGAAATAGACTCTTTTATTTTATTTTACACTCTAACAAAATATGACTTTATATTGTAGCATTAAAACATGAGTATCGTAAAATGGAATCAATAAGAAGATATACAAATCCAAACCCGAAAAAAGAAAAAAGAAGTAAAAAACAAATACAAACCTCAAAGCACCATCAACTCCAAACCAAAAAGTGCAAATTCCTTGAAAAAACAAACCAACAAATCAGATTAACTAAATTAAAAAAAAAAAAAAAAAAAAAAGATGACATGCAAAAAAAAAAAAAGCCTCGCAGCATCATCAATCACAAACCATACACTGCAAATTACTTTCGTGCTATATTTTCTTGAGCAAAAGTACTATACAGTATTCTAACCTCAATATAATTTAACTCATTGCTGCACTGTCATAAATACAAAAACTATAAACTCATAATATAAGATTAACAATCAGAATCCATTTAAACCATATGTAAAAAAAAAAAAATAATAATAATTAGAATCCTTGTTCTGTCATTTTCCAACCAAAAAGAAACAATTTTGATCCAAAAAGTAAAGAGTAAGAAGATAAAAAATAGTAGCTCACTAATTGATCTCTACGATATATACTTATTGTATCAATTCACAAAATAATTCAAAATACATGATATAAATTATACCAACAACTAGATAGGAATCCACAAAAGTGAAAATTTGGTCACCTATAAAATAAGGAAAATATTTAATTTAATTTCTATTTGATTTTATGACTGAAATATAAGAAAATATGAACAACGAAAAGCTATCCTAAAGCCATATGTATGGAAAAAAAAAAAAAATTAGAATACTTAAGAACAAACCAATTCTATAAAATTTTCAACCAACAAATTTTAACCTCAACATAATTTAACCCATATATTGCTAAACTGTCATAAATATAGAAATCATAAACTCATAATATAAAATGAACAACCAGAAGTAATCTTAAAGTCTAATGCACGAAAAAAAAAAATAGAATGCTTCTTTTGCCATTTACAGACAAATTGACAGGAACTAGAAGGGAAAAAAAAAACCCAGAATACATAAATATGCTTATTGTATCAATTCATTAAGAAATTTCAAGAACATGATATGAAGGATACCAACAAGCAGATAGAAACCCACAAAAGAGAAAAATTGGTCTTTTATAAAATAAGAAAAATATTTAGTTTCTTTTGCATTCCATTATAAGACCCTCTATTTTAACAAAAAAACAGAAATATAAGATAAGATGAACAATCAAGACTCATCTTAAAGCCATATGTCAAAAAAAAAAAAAAAAATACAATGCTTAAGAACAAACAAATTCTATAAAATTTCCAACCAATTAATTTTAACCTTAACATAATTTAACCCATAATATAACATTAACAACCATAATATAACCTCAAAAACCATAAACTTATAATATAACATCAACAATCATAAGCCATCTTAAAGCCATATGCAGGAAAAAAAAGGGGGAGGGGGGGGGG
>QEOT01008768.1:65013-75800 GCA_003123785.1 Pterocarya stenoptera | reverse complement strand
AATTTTTTCATCTTGGGATTCTTGAAAATCTCCTACTTTTTACATTTAATCGCAGAATCGTTGGTGAAAATTCACATAGAAGCCATAGAAACTGGCTGCAAGGTAACTTGTTGAGCTTTGAAAGAAGGTTAATTCTGGAGATTATTTGCGACTTAGAAGGCTCCTTTGTCTTCGGTTCTTGGTTTGTTCTTGGGTCGAAATTATTGTTCATGCATTTTTGAAAGTGGGTTTTGTCGCTTGCCTTGTGTTTGTTTTTGTTTCATTGGATTGCAAGTTTTGATCATATGCAATATCATTTTTTTCTGTTGACCTATAGGCATCATTTCACATATCAATTTGTTTATGAGGATGCAAATGGTATACATAAGTGCAACCATTAGCCTTGTTTTCATCTCCTGCAAAGTTCTGCAGTTCTGTTCATTGCTTAGAAATTGCAGAAATGTAAGCGAGTTTTCTTTCCTTAGGCGAAGATGGCTGAAGGTGGGACACCTAACATGAGGTCAATTGCATTGATAACACAGATGATGGTTGCGATGACGATGATCCTGATGATGTTTGTAGCAGAAGGAGCTGATACAAACAATGTTTTCAGTCCATGCGCTGATGCAAAAGTTCAAAAATTCGACGGTTTTACCTTTGGCCTTGCATTTTCAACCAGAGATTCGTTCCTCTTTAATCAGACTCAACTTTCTCCTTGCGATCTGCGTCTCTCCCTCTCAGGCATTGGTGCTCAACTTGCTCTATTCAGGCCCAAAGTCGACGAGATCTCTTATCTTACCATTAACAGCACCACCTTCAATCCGGTATGTAGTTCATGTGCATGTCGCTTATTTTTCCAGAAGTTTTCCAAGCTATTATTTTGCTACGAGACTCTTTGAAACACACGGAAATTAATGTTTCTTTGATGCCCCTATGCATAAGAGATCTCAGTGTTGGTTGTCAGAAAGTCATTAGCTAGATCTTTGATTCTTTATGGTCTTGCACTTTTTTTTTCCCCTTTCTTCATGATTAGTATTTCCTTTCTTAGGGATTGCTTACGAACATGTTTGATATCAAGCATCTTGTGCGTTCATTTTTTTCATTAGTTCGAGTTTGATGGATATATGTAAATTGCAAAAGAACCACGCCTTGAAACAAAAAGTTTCGCATGTGCCACAAAGAAATTTCATACATGCAACCGTAATAACATCATTGAAGATCCTAAATCGTAATCAAAGCCATTTAGAATCGAACACTCTTGAAGTCATCACCAAACATAACCCCCTGTATTATTTTGCAACTCTTTACTTGTGATGCTTTCTGCATGTCTGTCTTCATGTTGGATTGTTTACCAATTCATGTTAAGCATTACATAAGTATCACGAGAGCATATAAATCAACACTTCAGTAATGTGATTTCATGAATTTCCTAAATTCCCAGGTTTTGTCTGGTGGGCATATGGTAGCGTTTGCTGGACAGAAGTATGCAGCAAGATCTCTACCATTATTGGTTGCTGATACAAGTCACACCATAATTAGTTTCACTCTGGTAAACTCCAAATCACATTTGCTTGTTTTTTCCTCTCTCCCGCCTCTCTCCGGGACTAGCATTGAACTTTGGTTTCAATTGAATGCAGGTCCTTGAATTCCAAAAAGGCACTCTTCAAAATCTGTATTGGAAGAACTTTGGGTGTGATGCATGCTCTGGGGACTCTATTTGCCTGAACAATCAAAGCTGTGCAGTGCCAACTTCTAAATGCTTAAGCAGTGGTGGGCCTACTGATTGCAGTTTGAGCATACAATTGACATTTTCTGGAACAGATAAAAATCATGATACACTCAATTCATGGTACGAGGTGGAAAATCTTCGACAGTACTCCCTTTATGGTCTGTTCTCCGATATTCGTGATACTATCACCGGCCAAAATGGCATACCTTTTTGAGCCTGCATTGCCGGGGTAATAGCAGTGTTTATGGTGAGTTCTAAGTTAGCTTAAGTATTCCATGTACCTGTAAAAATTACTCACTTCCTCCGAGAAGCAATACACTGTTGGCTCTTTTTTCATATTAAAATTCTTTTGGAAGTTTCCATTGTGAGATTGTTTCAAATATTAGTAAGATACTTCTTGGTCTATACCGATTCTCTGGCCCCATGCCGTCCTATCAAGTTTTAAGCAGCTGGGCCTCATGGCATTAAATGAGACAGCCAAACTTTCTTGGCAAAAGGTTGCTCATAAAACGAAAGAGGACATCATGTCACCAGAAATCTTCTATATTAGTTAAAACACGAGACTAGTCAAGTGTTCCCTGTAAAATATGTTTCCCTATAGGTTCGTATGGGTTTGCAGGTATGCCCGAAGTAGATTTTTTTCCATTTTTAAGAAAGCCGGTACCTCAAACTTCAAACTTTATTAACTGTACTTACTTTTGAAATTCCATACTATTACAAGAACTGAGATTGTTTGTCGTGCGGTTGGCGGTTGCCACAAGCCAGACCAAACACTTGTGTTATGATAATTCTACAAGAAACTCATCCCAAATCTCAAAGCCTCACAACCCACGTGAAAATCCCGTATCTTCAACCACGCGCATCCACTTGATAAGTAATTATACAACTAACAATCTGGACACAAACTTGCTCACGGCTCCCTACTTAAATCAGTCAGTTTCATGGTCAGGGGCGGGGGAATACCATGCAGGGGACCTTCCTTTGGTTCTAAGCAGCCGGGTGAATGGCGAATCAGGCATTCTAGCTCGCTCTTCTTCCTCGACCTCGTATAGTGATTTCGGCAATCCATCTGGGATTGGGCAGAGCCTCTCTCCTCCTTTCTCCTCATTCAACGGCTTGGCTACGTTGGACCCGGCATTCTTGTTGTTTTTTAGCATTGCTGCAATGCCGTGTAAGCACCCGATTAAGGATTTTACGCCCCCTGTTTGAAGAATCAGCTTCTCCACGTCTTCTCTTGGCGACTCCCTCTGATGAACATCATGATCAAGAAAAAATCATCAGTTTTTTTTTTTTTTTTTGTACTGATTTTCTGGAACTCGTATTCTATTAGTGACGCTGATTATTTATTTCTTCACTTTCTTTTCCAGTATCAGGACCACTCATATGAGACGCATGCCTGGAGGTGTTTTCTTATCTTCTGTTTCCTTCCGTTTTTACGGCAATCAAACAGAACGTTTATGAAACTAAAATAATATATAATATAGCACGAGGGTCTGGGTATTATCTGTGCGTTTCCTCTGTTTTCTCAGGCATTAAAACAGGGTTTGCTTAATTTATTATTCATAGAAGAAGCTTACTTCAAGATCTTTGAGTTCGAAATACGCCCTCCAACAGCTATAGGAATCATCTCCTTCTAGCGTCGAACAATAATCTGAAAGAAGAACCAAAAGCCATGGAAGTGACTACCAAAAATAACCAACATCCAAAAACAAATAAAGAAGAAACCAACCAAGTAAACAAAGACCTTCACATGGGTCAAACACAAAACCAAGAAATAAAAAACCTCCAATCAAATCTACAAAGTACAAGAAGCAAAAAAAAAAAAAAAAACTCATAAAACTCGGAAACAAAGTACAGCTTGAGAGATCGAAGAATACCTGAAAGCTCATTTTCGGACTTCTCGATCAAGGGGGGATCTTTGACGACCCGTTCGAACTTAGATCGGCTAAAGGGCTGGAGCTTCGGAATATAAGCATGGTCTCTGGAAGAGCAAGTTACGGTGGAAGCAAATCTTGCAGAGGATGGTTGTGTACGGTGAAGATCCTTGGCTTCCAGTAGCAGAGGAGAAGGGAAAGAAGAACGAAGCAGGGCTGATTTTATCATCGTATCCAAACAGAAACAAACACAAAAAGCAATGCTAGAATCCCACGGACCACACCCAGAGATAAAAGATTAGATCGAGGAAGTATTGGGGAAAGATACAGTTTTATACCAGAGTAATCAGCGGCGCGATGCAGACAGGATAAGGATAAGATATTTGCGTGGAAATTTTAGATTTTTTTAGTATGGGGGTAGTGTTATTTATATACCCTACTTCGTGACTTAAAAAACGACGGGCTGATCGCAGTCGTTAGAAAACTGTGGTTTAAGCGGAATTTTCGCGTTTGTATTTAAAATTCACTTCAATTTGTCTCGATTTATTTTATTATTATAAATTTTTTTTAATTTTTATATAAAATATAATAAATAATTTAACTTTTTTAAATTTAAAAATAATATTTTATTAAATCCATTTAAAATCATCTTATTTATATCACCTTATTTTTTACTCCAAACGAATAAATCTTGAACGCCTGATTATTGGAGCAGTTAAACGCGGCGTAGTCGGCTGTAAGAGGATCTGAGAAGTGTTGCAGCGAACCCACAAAAATGACTTACATGTTTTTACAGTTTTATAATCTAATTTACTCCATCTAACATATGCCATTTAGTGAGTTTATAAATTTGATTTTACGAAATTATTTCTCTTTCTTCTAACGAAAAATGTCCAAACATATGGCTATTATAATTTTTTTAAAATAAATAATTAAAAAAATAATGAATTCTAATAAAAATAAAATTTATAAAGTTGACTTGATATATTACAATGTAACATTTTATTATAATGAATATTTAATATATTACATCTATTTAATTTGTAACATTACTCTTTTATAAATATTATACTGCATTTTTTTATCAATCTATTTATAATATATGATCTTTTTTTTTATGATAATAATTTATATAAGTCTTAAATATATAAGCATGCACAATTCGTTTTCAAAATAATGGATTCCGTCATAAAATATATATATAAATAATTGGATCCACAATTTAAAAAAAAAGACTGGTACAAAACTTACAGTGTTACACTTTTTTTTTTAGTTTTTGGTATTTTTGTAGTGTAGTGCTGCACTATTTAGATTTTTTTTTTTTTTTACATATGAGATGAGTTGAAATTAAAATTAAAAATTGAATAAAATATTATTAAAATATATTTTTTTAATATTAATTTTATTTTAAAATTTAAAAAAATTAAATTATTTATTTTATAAAAAAAAGTTAAATACAGAGGCCCTATACAATCGTGGGCCCACCTCTCACGAAGTACATGCCCCCTTTCTCCCCAAGATACAATCACATAATCTTTGAACCTATAGCAGCTTAAAGACATCTTCGCCCATTCATGTCACCCTCACGGGTAAAAGGAAAGAAAAATATATACTATATTACAGAAAGACTACCAAAAGATTGTGAGCCAAACTCAAATGCTTTTGTTAACCATGAGAAAAACCTTTAGGAGTGCAACCACACACGATCATGCAACCGCTCTTCTCCAGCACCAAACATCTCATCTACCTTTTCACCATCTCGGTCAAAATGAAATGTAGGTTTATAATTAATTTCCTGAGTTGTTTGTGGGCATTCATCTATATCTGCGTAAATGAAAGAAAGGTTTGAGAAACTGTTACTCAGCTAGCAAAATGTTGGGAGGATCTTACTACAAACATGGCACCAAGATGTACCATAGTTGATAACTGTTGGGATTTTGGAAGACTTGATGTCTTGAAGAATGTTCATGAGATTTTGATCGCTGGAAGCAATTCACTTCTCCTTGATTTATGTAGTGTTTCTATAAAAATGTGATCAATAATCACGAATATTTCCATTTGTCAATGGTGCAAAACACAAATCCATTGAGGATCATCATCAATAGTGCCACTAGCCTTCCTGTGCAAAGGTCAAGGTATTTGTAAACTGAAACTTGGGAGAAAGTTACGAAGTGGGTTTGGGAGAACTGAATTTGAGTTTGCAAATCGAGAGAGATCTACAGATTATGTAAATAAGCGAATTAGAACTGGAAGAAAGTGTTTGCAGACCAAAATGGGAGAAAGCCTAGATTTGGGAGAATTAGATTCGAGTTTTTTTTTTCTATAATTGCATCTGATTGTACTTCTTCAACCTCCTTGTTGTATTTTTTTTTTAATTTCTCACTAATATTGATGTGACACTTGCGTCAGGCGATTATACGTTGACTCCCAATCATGACTGTACGTAGCGGAGCTGTTATTTTATTTAAAAAAAAAATTTAAAAATTTTGTAATGATGATATAAATTGAAATGCATTAGAAAACAAATGAAGCCATTAAACTTTTTGGCTGGAATCATCATTTTTTTCCTTTTTGGCATCGATATATATGATGTCAAAGTGGTACTGCTACTATAGTAAACGCAACCAACTTTTTCTATTGTTTTGGGCGGACATCATTGCTTTAGACTATAGTGATTATTTAAACAGAATAATGAAATAAATCATAGATTCGTATTTCAGCTTATTTTTATGGATGTGAAATATTTAGTATTATTAAATAATAAAAATTATTCAATAAAAAAACATATAATAAATATATAATATCTTATATAGTAAAATAAAAATAAAATAATAGTATGCTATATAGACTTTTTCATTTGAAAACGACGTTTTAAAATATCGTTGTTATAAATATGGAATGATATCATTCATGATCGTCAAAAAATACAATACAACAATTTCTTTGCAAGCTGAGTTGGCAAAAAAGAAAAAAAGCCGTTTGTACTGTACCCCTCCCTCTCTCCGGAGATCAACTGAGGAAGAAAGTAAGACGACCGAAGGGAACGACCCACCCATCGAAATCCCTTCTCTCCGTTGCTCAGAAATTCAATTTGTCGTTGCTCTCGAGGACCTAAGAAATTCACTCACCAAAACCCTACCGGGGGGCGTCCCTGATTGAATTTGATGCTGCCGGTTTGGGATTCTTCAATTCGCGCGATTTCAAATCTTTAGTTTTGGCTTGGCGACTTGGATTTTTAAAATTTTCTAGAGTTTTGATAGGATGAAGCCGATGGAGACCATTCATGATCTAATTGAGGAGGCTAAATTTCGAACGGTCTGGTGGGCTCTGTGTATCTTCGCAGTATCCTACTTCTTAACGCGTAAGTGCGTGAATTTGGCTTTACAGCGATTTGCGTATTGCTTCTGGCTATATATAATGCTAAGCTAAACACTACCGTGCCTTTATTTGACAATGTTTTTAGAATTCTTTGTTATTGATCTTGCTTTTCCGTGTATCAAATACTGCAAGCTTTATGCAGGAACTTTCAACCGATGTGGAAACATGTAATTTTCATCCCATTTTAAATTTATTTTACTGCTTTACGACTGGAATCAAGAATTAGTACCTAATCCTCTGTTTGGTTCTTGATATATTCGTGCAAATTGAAAGGAAACAATTAATTAGTTTTTTTTTTTCCCGTAAAGAACTATACTCCTCAAGGCCAAACGCTTGTTTAGGCTCAGTTCAGTGACACTTTGCTCTCTTATTCACATATAACTTATATTTTTTCTGCCGCTGATGTAGTGTCTGTTGTCGGTTATCAACTGTCTTTTTCCACGCAGATACAAGTAAGTCAATTTGGATGAATGTACCCATATCACTTCTGTTTGTTTCTGCACTACGCATTCTTCTTAATGAGGTAGATTTCCATTGGAAAGTTCGATCAGTTCATCTACGAACGTACTTATCTCATTTGGAGAAGAAACAGTTGTCAGCAAATGATTCACGCCTTTATTCTACGCCTGCCCCGCCAAAATGGAAAAGGAAAATTGATTCTCCTATTGTTGAGGCTGCAATGAATGGTTTTATCGATAAAATATTAAAGGATTTTGTAGTGGATATGTGGTATTCAGAAATTACTCCAGACAGGGAGTTCCCAGACCATATACATGCCATAATCATGGATGCTCTCGGTGAAATCTCAGGAAGGGTTAAAGAGTTAAACCTTGTTGACTTGCTGACAAGGTATTTTTTTTAATGAAAACAAGGTATTTTTTCTTTTTGTTTTCCCTTTCTGGTACAAGAAAAGAATCTGAGTCATTAAGAAACTTTTCAGGGGACAAAAGAGCTGGATGCTTGAATTTTAGAATTAAATGAATCTAATGTTTCAGGGATATAGTTGACCTAATAGGGGATCACTTAGACCTCTTCAGAAGAAACCAAGCTGCTATAGGTGTTGAAGTTATGGCAACACTGTCTTCTGAGGAGAGAGATGAGAGATTGAAACACCATCTAATGGCTTCTAAGGAGCTTCATCCCGCATTGATATCTCCTGAGAGTGAGTACAAGGTGTGAGTGGAGAGTTCTGATGGAAAAACATTTTATTCTTCGATTTTATCTTTTGAATCCACTTGATGCTTTATATCTTGTTGCAGATTCTTCAACAGCTAATAGGTGGAGTGCTAGCTGTGGTACTAAGACCACGAGAAGTTCNAAAAAAAAAAAAGAGAAGCAATTTGTTGTTTTTAAGCATTTTTTTTAATCTCTGTTCTGTAAACCAATTTGTAATATTACATATGTCATGGTGCTTTCAGCCTTTTTCTTTAGAAATGCAGAGATTATTCATTATTATAGAATTTTCAGTGGTTCTGTAGAATCTATATTAAATTCCTTGGCATCTAATATATGCTTATATCCATTTGTGTTTGCGTATGTATCAGCTACGTCAATGAATTGATCGAATACCTTTTACTTGCCGCTAAAGATGACAGCCTTATTTGGGAAGGTAGATATCAGTCAACCAATGCAGCAGCTCATACTCACGGTCATCCTCTCACAGCAGGGGGTTTACGTGATGATGATTCTACCTTGAGGGAATATTCATCCTCTAATCAAGGGTCCGATATGACTTTGACTAAAATTGACAATCAAATGGAAACATTTTTTAAATATAATACAGAAAAGCCTATGAATTACCAGTCTGCTGATTGGGCACGAATGCTGGAGGCTGCGACCCAGAGAAGAACTGAAGTTCTTTTACCTGAAAATCTTGAGAACATGTGGACAAAAGGAAGAAATTATAAAAAGAAAGAGCAGAAGGATATTACAGCAGGTTTTCAAGATCCTCTAGTAAAGGGTTCTGGAATAAATGGTGCCATATTTAGTAAAGATCTGGGAAAGGAAATGTTAGTCAACAGACACGAAATGCCTCTAGGAACAAATGAGATAGCAATAAAGAAGGTAAGGCAAGGACTGCGTTTTGATGATCTATTAAGTGATGAGAGAAAAACTGGGGAGGACTTCTCTCAAGAGCCCAACAGGGAATTGTATTTTGAGGGAGGGAATCTTGTTGATAAATTGGTGCATGCTAGTATTCTTGCAACTGATGCTAATAAACACCGGCTTAAGAGATCAAATAGCACTTCTGCTTTGATAGCCCAACCTGATACAGAATCGAAATTAACTGGAGAATGTAAAGGGCTCATTATTTCAGAGTTCTACGGCCCCAACTTTGGCAGGCATAGTGGTAGGAGTGATTCAGATATGGTGCTTCACAGCAAGGCACAACAAGTTCCCAAGCTCAAGTGCCGGGTGAGCATTCTTTTCCTGTAAACACCACGTGATGTAAAACTTTATAATATGAGCTGTCAGGACAATCATCAGGAGATCGACCGTGTAAATTGAGATGCTTTCCTGTCTCTGCGATGTAAATGCTTACTCTATTGGACGTTTCCTTTTGTATACTTCTTAAGTACTAGGGTTGGCCCCTTGCGTATTTTAATTATATTGCATTAGTTGATATATATATATATATATAAATGCTTACTCTAGTCTAACTTGTGTTGTCCGGTTCTGTCTCTACAGGTTATGGGAGCATATTTTGAGAAACTTGGGTCAAAATCTTTTGCAGTTTATACAATTGGGGTGACAGATGCAGAAAATAAGACTTGGTTTGTCAAAAGAAGGTTGCATTTTCATCTGTCCTAATTTTAATGTTGTTACTACATTGTTTTATTAGTTTCAAGTTATTATCGCTCCATCCGTATCTGGATTTTCCCTCCATCCATGTCTGGATTTTCCTTTGGGTTTAATCGTTCTCGTGACTTAGTATTTTTATCATCTGCAGATACAGGAATTTCGAGCGATTGCATCGACATCTTAAAGACATCCCTAATTATATGTTGCATTTGCCTCCTAAAAGGATATTCTCATCAAACACAGATGACACTTTTGTTCATCAGCGATGCGTTCAGCTTGATAAATATCTGCAAGTAATATGTAGCCCCTTCTTTGTTGTTTTGTTTTACTGCTCTCTTGTACATGATTCTGTTGCCTGATTCTGCAGTCTTTCCCAGGATCTCTTGTCAATTGCTAATGTTGCTGAACAGCATGAAGTGTGGGATTTTTTGAGTGTTTCCTCAAAGGTGTGCATCTTCTTGAGATTCTTTACATGCATTTGTGTGGGCACACATATTTGAATAACCTGCTGATATCTAAACCTTTTAAAAACACATTTCTTATATGAAGAATTACGCTTTCGGAAAAGCTTCCTCAGTGATGAGAACCCTTGCAGGTATGTGGTTTTTCTTCTTGGTTTTTGCTTCACCCTGGCTGTTCCTGCATCTAGGTTGTAATCATTTTTATGTGGTGGTATGCAAGTGTATGCTGATGGTATTATCTGCTACGTTTCTGAATTGCTAGTTGGATTGTTATACAGCTTGGGTGCCATGCAAGTTGATTGACTGCTGATGGATATCTTAGTTATCACTCTAGGAAATTGGATTCGAGTTTTATCGAGTGGTTTTATGGTAAAATATAAGTAGTCATTGTCAATAAAAAATTGCTGTCAGTGGTTGTCTTGCTAGTTCATAATTAGGAACTCAGTATCGCTAACCATGTAACTGAGGTCTTGAATTGACGGTTCTTTTTAGAGGTTCTCAGTATGAACGGTAGTCTTTCTTCCCCTGCCCTTCTTTTTTTTTTTGGGTGGGGGGGGGGGGGGG
>QEOT01008768.1:31082-64932 GCA_003123785.1 Pterocarya stenoptera | reverse complement strand
TTTTTTTTTTTTTTTTCAGTCTAGATCGTTTTTTGTTTTTGGCATAAAAAAAAAAAAAAAAAAAATCTTTATGTGCTTTTGGTTCTTGCTTTTCTGGAAACGAGAATTTTTTTCTAATTTTTTACTTATCAAAAGAAAAAGGAATTTTGCTATCTCTTCGCATAGTTTCAGATAAATTTTAGATACATTATCCTGGATTGTATGAACCATCTATCAGTGAGAGAGGCTGATTGGCTGTACAACTTTGTGCTTTTCTTTCACTTTCTGGCCACTTGTTTGAGGGGGAGCCCTTGTGTGAACATCAGATTCTCATTTTATTTTCTTAGTAGATATTTCATTAGGGGAAAAAAACATAATACTTTACCTTCAATATTTCTTTAACCTGACATGGATGGTTTCTGTAGTTGTTTGTGATGATAATTGTTTGTATCATAAACTACATGTTGATCCTGATCTATTTGGATGCTATGATCATTTTTCCATTATCCTTCTACATACTTCTTTTAGTTTTTAATTTTTACAACTTAAACAGTTAATGTGGATGATGCGGTGGATGACATTGTACGCCAGTTCAAAGGGGTTTCAGATGGCTTGAGGCCTAAAGTGGTTGTTCCATCACCCTCTAACGAAGCCTCTTCTTCAACATTTGTCCAGAACTTGTCTGGGAATGCAAATGTGATAAATAGACACATATCAAGTCATAATACTGTGGGAACCTCGAATAGCTCTCATGATAATTATGAAGGGGACAAGGATGAAAATGATGGTCAAGGGGAAGTTAATCGTGCAAACGCCAATGGGTGGCATTCTGACAATGAACTGAACTCAAAGAGTTTTCCACCTCAGACAATCGAACATGCCAAAGAGCCTTTAAACTTCAGTTCTGAGGATTTAGCCGCAAAATCTGGAACACGCAAGGGTGGATTTCCAGCAGCAAGTCTCCCATTAATCTTGGATCATTTGGAGGACCCAGTTGGAATGCCACATGAGGTATCATAACTTTAGCTGAGTTCATTTCCCTTTTCATTCATGTGTCGCATCTGACTGTCAAGATACCTTGTGTATTCTCATCCAATGTACTTGGCTACGCCTATTGAGATTAATAAATTTTTACTAATCAGAAAAAAGATACGTTGTGTATCCTGTATTATGTATCTTAAGTTCCTGTACCCAACTAGTTGCATGTACTTGTTTTTGCATTTAAAACTCTATGGTTGTTTTATGGTCGGATTTTGTTGCAGTGGACTCCAACAAAATTAAGTGTTCCTCTGTTGAATCTAGTTGACAATATATTTCAGCTCAAGAGAAGAGGCTGGCTGAGGTGAGCAATATTATACCTTAATAACAATTTTATTTTTAACTCAGTCATATTACCATGGAGTCATTCTCATGCATCGTATCAATGTCATGTTGTGTGTGAACACGAACGTTTTTATTGTTATTATTATCTTGCTTCTACATTCTTCATTTAGATCTCTTTCTGTTACTGTGATCACCTATGGCATTTAATTTATGTTGTGAATGTCTTGTTCGGCATGGTTTTCAATTACCAGATTTTCCCCCTGCTGTTTTCTTGCCTGAGGATGTACTTTTTTTTCCCCTTCAATTTATAATTTCAACTTTTTTACGTGATAAATATTTTCAACTGATCCTTTTATTACATATTTTGTATTATTTTAGAAACAATTGGCTGGTGTGGGTATTTCTTTTATCATTATCTCCTAAAAAATCATTCATCTTGCTCCCAGGCATGACCATTTTGTTGTTATACTTCGTGTTTGTAAAAACTCATCTATAACTTTTAAGGGTTCTTCTGTCTATCATTTAGCCCTTCATCCAATGTTGGTCTTTTAGACTGATGTAATTGTATTAAAGATTATAACACGCCATAATGCTATCATTTGTTTGATTACCATAACTTGATGATCCATAAAACTTCCTATGGGAAATGCAGAAGACAGGTCTTTTGGATATCGAAACAAGTTTTACAGTTAATAATGCAAGATGCAATTGATGACTGGCTCTTGAGGCAGATTCATTGGCTGCAGAGAGATGACATTATTGCTCAAGGGATTCAGTGGGTTCAAGATGTAAGGATTGAACCAAAAAATAAATGTCATCATTTTTCTGTATAGATGTTTACGAACTCAGCATTTGGAGCTGCATGTGCAAATAAAGCATGCCATGCATTACATGAATGCTGTAAGAGCCTGATGTTTACTTTTCATTCTCTTGGCTCTTCAGGTTCATTCGTCTTCATTGTTCTCAATTTTGGATTCTTTTTTTTTGGGTGCCTTTGGTCTGCTTTCTGTTTATTTGGTGGGTGTATGCTTGTTACACACTGACATGTTTCTTTCATAGCAAAAGCTTCATACTTTGGGAGTCTCTTGCCATGTGAAATATTTAAAGAAATCAATGACTGAAATCGCATAGAATGTAAACATATTACATGTTTGTTTTTCAACCTCAACCTCCCCCCGGCAATAGTAATGATGAGCTTATCTGGTAAAATGATGGGTGCATGACCTGGTTTTGATCTCTTAAGGTCTGTTGCTCCAGATATTTAATGTTTGCATATAACTTCATTTCCATCATTTCCTGCATGTATATCATTTAGTTATACATCACCATCTGCCAATGAATTCTCGAAACTCGCTCAATGGACAATCATATCTAGAGATTCTTCAAGGAATAATCTGAACCTTTTTTCTTTTCTTTTTTTTTAATTATCAAAAAAATAATCTGAACCTTTTTCATAAATATAGTATATATGACTATAATCGTGATTCTGGGATGCTAATACTGATGTTATAGGGATCTATATCTGTAGTCAGCTGATACTCTGAATCATCATAGAACATGAGGCCTGCAGTCAAGTATCCACATCGGTACACTGAAGGAAACACAGTGGTATGTTTAGAAAGGTTAGGTTATGGAAAGTAAATGGAGTGGCATCAGAATTGCGACATTACAACTGATGGCATCTCTGAGACTCAAAATTATGCTAAAGTTTTTTATTTTATCGACTTCCCAGTCTAGACTTTAAATCTGAGATTAAAACATTTAAAACTGAAAGTTTGTACACAAATTGAATGCTGTAGAATGTAGATTGGTCAATAGAACTAATAGTTTAAAAAGTGATAAGTATGCTGGTCCTTGACATTTGAAGAGGTAGAATGTCTTGACCATTTCATGCATGCAGAACACATTGATTTTTTTTTTCTTTTTTTTTGGATTATTAGAATATAACTTTTAGGACTTTTTTTTAAAGTTGATTGAAGTATATAATTCCGTCAGATATTTTTCTCTTTTCTTCATTTATCCCTTTTTCTTTTTAAATATAATGTGCAATTAACCACATATGAGGCTCTTTTTAAAGCTGAAATTAGATTACTTTTTAGCTGCGCAGAGATGAGAACAAGTGATTACATGCACTCCTGCTTCACATTACTTTTTCCAAGTTGTATTGTGATCTTAAACTTTTCTGTGCCTCGATAAAATCATTTGTTATTGTAACTTATCAAAAAAGTTATTTGTTATAGTAAAACCGTGGCAATTGGATGGACACAGCAGATAAATATGAAAAGCCATAAGCAAATCTTTTTATGTTTTCAGGTTCTCTGGCCTGATGGCACATTCTTCCGAAGAGTAGGGAACGCTCAGAGTAATGACAATGATTCTGAAGCTAATAAAAAGCCTTTTCAAGCTAGAAATCAATTTGGTGGCAGTAAAGTCTCTACCTTGTTGTCTTTTGAACAACAGTTTGAGGCCACTCGCAGAGCAAGTGATGTCAAGAAAATGTTATTTGGTGGGTAACGCTCTCTTTTAAGCATTTGATTGGTGTTCTTTTGAAGTCATTCAGTTGTGATGTGTTACCTTTATCATGGGACTTGTGGTCGATTTATTTTGAGATAGTTTCCCTATTTTTTCAGGCTATGATTCTTATTTTTTCCCATTTATGTTTTGCATTTGTTTTTGTCACCATTTTACTTATAAAAAATAAAAATAAAAAATCCAGACTTCTCAATAGCCATTCGATATTTGATGCTGTGAAAGCTGAGTGCTTGTCTCAGGCTTGAGAATCTAAATGTGTGACTGTATATTGTTTTTTCAGACTATTTCTACGTGAATGGGACCAAGTAATGAATGAGATCTTTTGGGATATGTCCATCCTCCATGGGAAAATATTTGAATGCACAATGCGTTTTGTCTTCTTTAAGCTATTTTTTTGTTAGTCCCTAGGATTTTACTATAGGCCTCTTAGCATGAGTAGGTTTTTAACACCTGAGATTTGTAGAATTTAAGATCTCAAATTATGAGGCCATAGTTATAGTTTAGAAGTTTGCCTTTTTTTGTAATATCATATTTCATTTTGAAAGCAATTGAGGGAGGAATGTCCAGACATCACTATAAGAAATATAGGACTAAAAATTGGCAATAACCGTGAAGATGGGAGTTATATTTATGTATCACATCGTACATGAGCATTCATAGATTCATGAGACTAGTGACTTTTTCTTGTGTGGTTTGTTCTATCTACGTGATTTCTTGGAAGAGGACCATTTATGTTAATCAAGCTACTAGGAGAAATGTGGGCAGTGTACATGTTACAAGGAAGAGACTTCCCTGGGGATCCCAACAGGCTCTGATATCATGTTGAAGGACCTACAATCATAAAAAAAGTTCTAGATATTAGGAAATAGGCAAACCACTCTTAGCAAGCTTGACAAGGAAGTGATGAGTTGACAATAGCCTCCACTTTTTTTCAGATGGAGCTCCAACAGCTTTAGTCAGTTTGATTGGTCAGTCGCAGTACAGGCGTTGTGCGAGGGACATTTATTATTTCACTCAGGTTAAGCAGCCCTTGTCCCTTCTCGATACCGGTTCTTTCTATAATTTTTTTAATCTTTGTTTTATACTTTTTGTTCATCACCAAGAATTTGAATATGGTTTGTTGTAAATTGCAGTCTTCTATCTGTGTGAAGTACCTTGCACATTCGATACTAGAACTAATACTCATATCAGTTTTCCCCGAGCTGCGGAATCTTGTTCGTGAGGTTCATGAGAAGATGAGTATTCCACAACATATATAGAATGTTAATCGATACATCTTCTCTATCCTAATTTGTGAGTGTATGGTTATAGTGTTGGTGTTGATGAAGCTGAAAGTATTGAGATCCTTTCCAAGATTGGCTAGATCACATTGGTGGCTTTGCCATGGCTATGTATAATTCATTTGTTCTAGAATGTGGAAAGTAGATTTTAGTCTCTCTTATTGGAACTGTACAAAAAATGTAGAAAATTAGGGTGTATAGAAATCTTCTTCCATTTTTACACCATCTGCCTACCGGAGTTATTCCCATCTGACTGGGACACTTTGTATCGTTGCAGACTCGGAGAAACAAAATCTGTGACGTTCTTTATTCGTTCACCATTTTTGTTGATGATTGTACCAACAAAATCATCAAAATATATCGCTTGTTTCTCTTTATATTTATATTACTTCTTTTAAGTTTTGTTGTCAGATTTGCACGGAAAGAACAAGATCTTGATTCTTTCTCCACCTAAAACAGAGACTCAAAACCCAGCGGCTGAGTTTTCCCGGAACGGATATATTGCCCAGGACATTCCTTTGACAGTTGGACTTGTACTGTTGAAGACATTCGCTCTCTATTTGAGAAGCACAGGACGGTCCTACACGTCAAGGTTCTATAGCCTCAAAATTTACTACTTTTGAAAAATAAAACATAATCAAAGAAGATAAAGATATTTATAGTCATAAAGTGCATAAATATTTCATATTATTTTTTAAAAAAGTGAGTAAATATGAGATATATATAAAAAAAATTAAAATCTTAATGATGAATTTTATTATTTTTCAAAATAAGTACGTGACACTTGCACAATTCATACTTGTATAAAGTATTATTCATCCAAAAATTTGTAATTGGATACTAGGCTTCTACAGTTCTCATAACATTGTTCATCCAGATCAATTATTCTTTTTTAGCCCGATCTAGATTATATTCGGGTTGATAATCGGATTATCCACCCTCCCATATTTAGGAGCAGGTACGGTTATGAGGAGAATACCGGATTTAAAACTTGATACCCAAAACTAGATTTTATTTTTTAACCTGGTTACAATCCGGTACTACCTCGGGTTGTATCTAGATTTCACCTAGGTAATCGAATTTAAAAATTGAAAAAAAAGCATATTTTTTTTGTAAAACTTGGTCAACCTCTACGTGAATTCTAATTTCAAAATTCGGATTCTTTTAGGTACCGGCTCAAGGATATGGCGAGAGTTACCCGGGCGGCTACTTGGACCTCATTAAAGTTCAGGTTCAAGTATGGTCACGAACCCAAATTCTTACCGGGGTGAATGGTTCCGTTCAGCAGGCACCAACGCGACAACATTTACGTTTGTTTTTATAATTATTTTATCTACCATTATAATTTTTTTAAATTTTTATATAAAATAAAATAAATAATTTAATATTTTAAAATTTTAAAATAAAAATTATTTTTAAAAAATTATATTTTAAAAATATTTTATTCAACTTTTATCTCAACTCATTTCATTTTATTTTATCTTATTTATGAAAACAAACGAAGGTTTAATATCAGATTGTACAAATATATTAAAACAATTATGCAAAAATGGGACAGACAAAAAAAAAACAACCGAAATCAGTTATGATGGTCTCCCTCTAATCTTCCCAATTTTATATTTGAGCGATGCTGCTGGGATGCCGCATAGACAAAACTCTTCTTTTTTTTTTCATATTTTTTTAATATATTTAAATATTTTAAAAAAATAAAAAATATTAATACACTGATAGCTATTTCCTTAATTAGTAAGTAAACAAAAATAAAATAAAAAATTAAATATATGAAGGTCCAAATGAATGAATAAAATGAGATGGCGTGTTGACATTATTCTTTATATTTTGATATTCTAAAAACTATTTTTTAATTTCTTTTTGGGATATTGTGGAATTTGTAAAGGTGTAAGGTAATATGTGATATTGAATCCAACTCGAACATAAATTAATAGATTTAGATTTGATGTAAAT
Organism: Pterocarya stenoptera; assembly: GCA_003123785.1. Taxonomy (NCBI): domain Eukaryota; kingdom Viridiplantae; phylum Streptophyta; class Magnoliopsida; order Fagales; family Juglandaceae; genus Pterocarya; species Pterocarya stenoptera. The sequence continues at coordinate 57,853 of QEOT01008768.1, read as the reverse complement.
ATGTTCGAGTCCTATTGGGTTATCTATTAAAGATCCGACTAATAAAGAAATCAATATTAAATCAAACTATTTAACTCAAAATCAAAATCCATTTAAATTTTAACTCAAAATTACAATTTTCTCATTTTTAATAATAAAAAACTATACAAGCGTAAACATATCTATCAAAGTCATTCTCGCACCGCACAACTCCCAACTTTTTTATTTTATTAAATTAACCTCAAACTTTTCATTGATATTACGTGTTACAATTTGTATCATCAAGAAGGCATTCCATAATGAAGTCTGGGATCTCTTCTATCCAAACTAATTCTTCTCCTATCTCTAAAGTTTTCTTTGCTAAAGTATGAGCTACTGTGTTCTTTTTTCTTCTAACAAATTGAATAAACCAATTTGTCCTATTTCTAAAATGAAACTTGACATTATCAATGATAGCACTAAAATTAATAACAGCTTCTTCCTCACTCTATACAGCCTCAACGACTTCCTTTGCATCACCCTCAAAAATAGCTTTTTGAATATTGAGTTCTAAGCACAATTCAACCAATTTGCCCAACTCCCACTTAAATCAACATGTTGGAGCATCTATTAGATTATACAAATGCAAATTTAATGAGGAATTTGGCTAATAGAGCTTAAAAATAGTCTACATTGAATTGTGCAACTTCAAAAGAATAAGACTTTTAACTACAATAATTTAATATTGGTAGTTATATTTCGTGGTCACTGTAGCTAGACCAAATTGATTAAAAAATACTCCCTCTCCTGTTTTTTTGCTGCTTGTAGTTCATATATATGTTTCTTCCTATACATATGTGTTCAAATACACAAATATCTTGAAATTTTCGATATATTTTCTAATCTATGTTCATAAATCATTGTTTTTTTATTTTATTTTTGCTTTATGAAAAAATTATTTTTTCATTTATTTTTTGCTCTGAAGTTAGAAGTTGTTCTAGCCGGCAAATAAGAAAAAAAGAAGTTGAATTTGTGTCTGAAGCAAAAATACTTTCCTTTGGCCATTAAATTTAGAAACCTCCAAAGTGCTTCAATTTGATGCCATCCAGGTCAATTCAGCATGTAGAAATCTGCAGAAGCATCTTATGTAGTATGTACTGTAGAGTAAAACTCAAATGTATTGAATATTTGTGATGCTTGTGTGATTTTCAATGATTTTTTTTTTAGCTAAAAATGTAATAAACAGAAGTATTTTTTTCAATAGTGTTGTATTAAATATTTAGAATGTATTTGTTGTACTCCAGAAATATTGCTCTGTAATTGTATTAATATATGTCCATATAACTATTAATTTAGAAAAAAATAATAGAAAAAAATGGAAAAAATATTATTAAATTTATAATATTTTATCATTATGTTGATTAATAAATGAATAATTCAAAATAAGTTTTAAACGAAATAACAAATTTTGTATTTACATTTCCATAATCAATGCTAATGCTCTCAGTCTCGCTGTCCCGCTTCTCAGTTCTCACTTATTACCATCTCTCTCGGTCTCCTTCTCTCTCAAAATCTTACTCTCACGCCGTGTCGCCGCTCCCACTCTCACCTCTCACGGCCTCCCTGTTTCCGGCTTCTCACTGTCTCTCACGGTCTCTCACGGTCTCCCTCTCTCCCTCTCAAGTCTGTCTGTCGTCGGTCTCTCTCTCTCTCTCCGTCTTCTGCCTCTCCCTCTCTCTCTCTCGGTCTCTGTCTCTGTTCTGTCTGCCGGTCGCTACGTCTCCTTGCTCTGCTGGTTGCCCCTCTCTGCCTCTCTACCGTCTCTGCCAAGGCCCAAGGGTAAGTTATTGAACCCTGCAATATAATGCGCAGCTTTGATTCTGACGCACTGGTTTTTTGTGCATTTTATATTTTCTATGATTATTTTACTCACGTAAAGCTTAAAACATATGATATTATGGTGCTTTGTTCTTGGTGTCGGTGGCAATTCACAACCAGGAGACTGATTCATCTGGACCAAATCCAACCAATATCGTTACTTGTATTTATATATTAAGCCTGGCCCATTCAATTGAAATCCAATATAGATTTTATCTTTTATGAAACGGATTGAAATGAGTTGTGTCATGTTGACCAATTTCTAATTAATTGCTAAACGAGTCAAAACGGGTCATTCGTGCCACCTGTTATCTAAATTAGTCGTGTTGGGGTTTGAAACTCTAATCCATTTAGCTTAATAGGACATGTTTAGGTTGATTTATATAGTCGAATACTCATGACTTGACATGACCCACAAACACGAATTGCCACCCTTATTACTTGCCAGTTGAAAACTTGAAATACTCATCCTATATCATTTATTTATTTATTTATTTATTTGGTTTTAGGTTGAGAAACCTGAAAAAGCACTAGATATTGGGCTTAATTAGAAGTGCCCTGAATATAAAATATGGTGAGCTCAAGCCCCCGAATTATTTGGGCCGCACCCTAATCCAGACCGTTTGCAGTCTCATTATTTTTTCGCCAATTATAAAATGATTTGGAAACGGAAACAGAGAGGGATTTTGTGAAAAACCCTAATTTTCTTTTGTGTCGAATAGAGAAGGAGAAAGTAGCACAGTCCTCTGTTCCACTGTTCGCTATCTTCTTATTAAACTGTGAGAAACTAAATTGGCTTGGGTGGTAAAATTGTGATGTTAACTTGAAGGTAAAGCTAGAATTGTTTGGTTCGGTTTATTAGGTTGTTTAAAAAAAAAAATTGCCTTTTTTGTTGTTGTTGCCTTTTGCGCCTAAATCTTATCAGTTTGACCACATTCCGATTTTGTGATTCTGAAATGAAGGCCTTTCGGATTCGGAATTTTGGCAAGTTAAGTTTTGGTGAATGATGATGGCATCTGAAGGAAGCAAACCCTCTCAATCGACTCTAACTCCACGTAAAATCAACGTCAAGAAATTTACAGAGTCTCGAGGTCCTGAGCTTCAGGCCCTTCACTCAATAGTAGCTGATCGATTGAATAATAATTTCGGGTCTCGGAGGAATAAGAGACGGAGAACGACTGCATTCAACAATCAAGTTGCGAGGAAGAGATGCAGAAGGAGGCAGAAGGTAGGAGGAGAAGTTAATAAGGATAGTGCTTTGGAGAAAGATAATAAGAAGAAGGTCCCTCGGCACGTTCGTCGGAGAGTTGAGCTCCGAATGAATCCAGAAACAGGTTTTTGTACTTCTGGAGATGGTACGAAGAGGTTGAGAACACATGTCTGGCATACGAAGCGGTTCATAATGTCAAAGCTCTGGGGTTTTTACCTTCCTTTGGGTCTGCAGGGCGGGTAATGCATTATTATTATTTGTTCTGTTTAATTGACTTTGAGATATTTCATAGTCCATGAATTTGTTCTGTTATCATTTTGGGAGACTTCATACTTCCATGTAAATTTTTTCCTTGGTTTATCAAATTTTTCTGGTGGACCTTGAATCGGATGGATTGACTAAAATGTGTGTGCGCTCGTGTTTTTTTTTTTTTTTCAAATCAGTTTGTGTATGTGTTTTAAGCTTCTTTTAGTTCTCTTCCGTATACGAGGGACAATATGTGTCTAACTTTTACTAGCTCACTTAGATTTTAAATTGTATTATCATGTAGAGGAAGAGGTTCCAGGGCAGTCTTGAAGTGGTTTAAACAAGGGGTCCTTGTACATGATGCAAGCTATCATGTTGCTGTCCAATTGGAGGGTCCTGAGGTAAACATTAATTCCTTTTAATTTTTAGTTTTTATTTTATAGTTGAGAGTTTCTTTCCTCATTCTATTCAAATTGTTAGTTTAAAATAGACCTCTTTGATTGAGGAAGCAACATCTTTGATCAGTTCTCATTAGAGTCGTTCAAACACCATGAGCCCAATAAAACTGCAGGGCAATTATATTCTGTTGTGAGATTCATAATCTAATCTTTGGCGTATGCTTCTAGGATTCTTTAATGTCCGTTCTAAAAATGGTGATGGCGCCTTCCCCTTCAGCTCTTTCTGAAGCTATTTCTCACTCTGTTATTTCTGGCTCCATATATGGAAGTGCAATGGTAGGTAATCTCATGAACTGCTCTCTTATGAATAAGTATTACTTGAGGAATACGATATATGAACTCCTTTTTCTTTGCAGCTTTGTCATGTTGGAGCCCCTGTTTCTCAGTCAATTGCTCCTGTGACCTATATGTGGCAATCTGTTTGCCAGGAGAGTGATGCTATGAATCATAATAGTGATGGAGGCAATAGGTCAGAGAGTAGTGGGCGTTGTTCTTCCTCTCGCCAAATTTGGGTGTGGATACATGTTTCTGCTGTGAGTGAAGGACTTGATGCTCTAAAATTAGCTTGCCAAAAGGAGGTACACATTCTAAATTTTGTTCTAAGATTATCATATTTGCAATATTTTTGAAATCCAAGCCTACTGAAACTCTGTGGGCTGAAGTTCCCAATCTCCAATAAGGTGTCACTTGGGAAGTCCTCTACATTATACCAAGTTCATAGCTCCTGATAAACAGGTTTATAATGCGTACCAGTGCTATATCAAGATATATGTATACATGTTACATATATCTTGATATAGCACTGGATACATGTTACATATATCTTGTTACTCTGGGATGTGATTGAAGTACTCTAGACATCTAACCTCTGAGTGAATGATGTGTTTTGAGGGCTCCTTACATTACAGTCAAGAACACATTCCTGTTGATATTTTAATTTTTCTGTCATCATGCAGAATATATGTCATGAGATGCTCAAACAAGATCATACTTTGTTGTACTATGTCACGCCAAGATGTTTATGTCTTCCAGCAGTTGATTTTCCACCTGTCCAGATTCATAGATAGTCAAATAGAGAACCAGCTAGTGTTAGGTCACATACTCCTGTAATATTGATATTATTTTTGTTTCATTTGTTCTATCTTCAGATGGATGAGAAGGGCTGCTTGATCAAATGTTTTTCACTTGAAGGTCAACTTGCAAAATTAGAAGTATCAGGATTAAAGGCATTTCAGCTCCTTCAAAAGATATTACATCCTGTTACTTGGTGAGTAATTCAAAGATAGGAAAAAAAAAAAAAAAATCAAAGAAACATTTTGCATTAAGTTAAGATGTTTGAGATGGCTCATGGGATGATTTGCTGTACAGTTTTTCAGAAAAATCTTGGCAATTGGAGAAACATTCAGCTGCAGAGTCCAACAGAGACTCTCAATTTAAAAAGTCTTCTGTACCCGAAAATGAGGATGATTTTTGTACTCATGCAATTTTGTCACTTAGAGTCTGGGATCCTCGCATAGTGCCTGAGACAAGAACTGCAGATGTTCCTAAATCGCTTTCTACTGGTATGTCCAGTGTACCAGAAGCTGAAGCTAAAGAGCTTGCTGCATCAGCAAGAATGGTAGACAAGAACAGGGAGTTGCTCTTATCATTTTGGTCAAAACCTGAAGAAAATGACATTATTCATAATAATGATTTATGGGAGAGTAGCAGTGGAGTAAGTCCCCCTGTGGAAGAGAGTATATTGTGCATGGAAAAACATAGGTTGCGGATGGAAAACTTTTGCCTTGATGCTCCAAATTTTGGAATGTTGAACACTCCAACCAAGGTGCAGTGCTCAAGATCCTGTCCTATTATGCTATTGAAAAATAATGACCAAAAGGGCTTGTTTATCGGGTAATTCCTTTTTCCTAGTAAAGTCTCCGTCTTTGTGTCACTCGTTACATATGTGATTTTGCTTTTCAAGCTTATGTCTGCTCCATTTTGGCCCTATATCTAGTTCTGTAAGTGTGTAATCTCCCTCTTTACTTACAAAAAAAAAACATGTGCATAACTGCGGATGTTAACTTACAAGTATGGAATAAGTCTGTGTGCATCATCAGTGTAAAATGATCAGTTATCTATGAAATTTCTGTTTTAATTAAAAATTTTGGTGTGCCCATACTTTAAATGTGGAAAAGGCCAATATGAAAAGCAATGCAAATTTAAGATCCTTAGTTTCTGTGATTGGCCTTCTCATCAGCAGATTCAGCATGTACTCAGCCTCGCACTGGTGAAAACTTATTTTATGAATATAAAGATATTGTATCCATCATTAATTTGTTACATGACGAAAAACATTTTGACTAGCAGATTGAATGCAAGGTTATTTATTGTTATTCGTATAATTTGTTTAATGCATGCTAACATGATTAAAAAATATTTTTTTATTGTGCTGAAATGTTTTAACTACTGTTTTTTTTTCCTATATTTAATACCTCTTATGTGTTTATTTTATTTTCTTTTAGATGGTCCATTGTGCTCCCCTTGAGTTGGGTCAAGGCCTTTTGGGCTCCTCTTGTCGCTAAGGGGGCTCATGCAATAGGTTTGAGAGAGAAGCACTGGATTGCATGTGAAGTAAGTCTTCTTGAACCTTTCAACTATAGTGTTCAGTACCGGGTTATGAATCATTGATAGTAATCTTCTTTCTCTTGCAGATGGGGTTGCCATTTTTTCCTTCGGATTTTCCTGATTGCAATGCATACTCATGTTTTTTGGCAACGGAAAATGTTGTGTCTACTAAAAAAGCAGAATGTTGTCCTCCTGATGTCAGACCTTGGAAAGTTCCCATTCCACCCCCATGGGACACCATTCGGCTTGCTTTCAACAAAGGACCCGGAAGAGTTGGAAATAGGGTTACTTATAATGAGGAAGATATCATTGATGGGAATTCATCAGCCATCTGTAATTCTGGAAAGTGTGCTACGGTATTTGTTCATCATAGCAATTCATTTGATGGAATGGTAGCAAGGACGTGCTTTGTGCTGACTGATTTCTTGAGAGAAATCCAAGGTGATCATTTGCTTCTATTTCCTCAACTACTGGACCACAAGACGAGCATTTTTAAGTTAATGAAGGATGAAAGCATGTTTGGCCTCAGCCTAAAGGGAGTTACCCAATCTAGTTATGATCATAAACTATGTTTTGTTAGAGTTCTTCTCCATGCTTACAAGGAAGGTGTTTTTGAAGAGGGAGCAGTTGTGTGTGCACCTCAACTTACGGATGTATCATTGTTTATTTCAAGGTAGTTAATTCTTGAAACTTCTCTTTTTTAGTTTAATAAGTTATTCCCACAATAAGGTGTCATTTAAATCTCAAAATTTATATTGATTGTTTGAATTGGAAAATAGTGAAGTTCTAACATGTGAGAATCATGGATAAATTTTTACAAGAGTTCTCAAACAATTTTTCATGTGCCTATGTCTCCCTTTGTACATTTGAGGCTTCATGGGTTGGAGAGCAATTTGATGAAATGCGGGCAAGATTTTGTCTGAAAAGTTGTAAAAGATATGCCGAGTTATGCCTTTGTGCCATCAGAATTCTCATCTCCGTAATGCAAACTTTGTTTATATGATTTGTTAATGACAAGTTTTCTTTGCTTAGTGTATATACCCGGTATGTGTAAACGAATTATATTTTGCCCGGTATGGTTCCAGTCATAATTATTATGTTGAAATTATTTTAATTTTTGTTATTGTGCAGGCAGGGGAATGACAAGGGAGGACTTCAAATGCCTCAATCTGCTGTCAGATCATATTTCAAAGAGCAATCTTCTGCTAAGTGGGAACTCCACATACCAGAAGATGTTGCAAGGGAAGTTCACCGGTGGCCAATCGGCTTTGTGACAACTGGATTTGTTCGAGGGAGGTTAGTATATGCATATTTTTCTACAAAATATACAGCTGTGTACTTGTAATTGTCTTCCATTGTCTTATGTTTTCGTAATAACAATATCCGGTCCGACTTGTGTGCAGCAAGAAGCCAGCAGCAGAGGCTTTATGTGAGGTGGTCTTACTTGCTCATCTTAGAGAGGAGCAGTGGAAGAACATGTCCACAAAGCGGAGGAAAGAGATCTATGTCCTGGTTAGGAATCTAAGATCCTCATCTTATAGACTTGCTCTTGCCACCATTGTCCTGGAACGACATGATGAAGATGTAGAATTTATGTGAGCTGCCGGCAACTCAATGCTGGTTGTGCATGTCATGTAAAGAGTGAATTTTGTTCAATTTATTTATTTATTTGCTATGTATTTTTAGTTTCACATTGTACAGCAAAATTAGGCCACTACCTTTTCTACCGAATTTTTGGAGATGGATGGAGATAGAAAGAGAGCGGAAAGTGCTAGTTGGCCCCTTGGATTTGCCTCCTAGCTAGGTTTGACCGTTAGTATATTTTATCTTTTATTTTCAAATGTTTAAAAAAGTCACCACTAGTGAATTTGTATATATATATTTTTAAATATTAAAAAAAAAAACTAGCAATCAGGCCAACGGAAAAAGCTGGGCGGCCAAGTGGCATTGTCCTTAGATGGAAACATTTGTTATCCGGAACGTTTCTTTATTTTTTTTAAGTACAAAAAAATACAGAAAAAGATCCTAATGATAAACTATCTTATTGATTCTTGTTTGTGATAAATAATAGCTCTCTAGCTACAAAATAATTGTTGTCATCTAGTCAACCTAAAATTACATCTCTTTGATTTTTAGTCGAGTGTTTTCATCGAATTTAACTTCGTTTTAACACTTATTTATATTTCAAAAGAAAAAAAAAAATATATATATATATATATAACATCTAGTTCAGAAACTCTCTAACCATTCAAAACTTATTTAATCCTGGCCATGTGTTAGTCACTTCTAATTTTTTTTTTATTCTGAATAAATTAATATTACTAGAAAATAATTCCCTGGAATGCTTTAGGACTGTGCATTCGGATCCGAATATCTGGGCAGATTCGGATCCGGATCTGGATTTTAAAAAAGGGGCAGATATCCGCCCTGGTAAACCGGATTGAAATTCGGGCAGATATCCGGATTTAGACCCGGATATCCGGTTTCAAACCGGAAATCCGGAGTTATACCCCTTTTTTCTGAGTTTTTGTTTTTAAAAAACAATATGTTTTTATCATTTTTAAAATGCTTTAAAAAAGAAGAAGACTTTTTAACACTTTTTAAAAGACTTTTATCCAAATTTGGACCAATATCCGGATTTTATAAAATGTTATTTTGTTTTTTTTTAAAATAAATATATTTTTAACATTTTAAAATAAATATGTTTTCTCAGAGACCAAACATGAACGAACTAAAATCGAAAGAGATAGAGGAAACCTTGTAGTTTGTAGATCTTATTTTGTAGTCTTTGGCAGAGACGAGAGCGAAGCCTGGGTAGCGATTATGCAGAGCATTTGAGGAAGAATCGAGAGAGAGAAGCTACCGAGTAGATGAAAGATGCTTGGGTTTCGTTGGTAGGAGAGAGAAGAAATCGAGAAGAAATCAACATACACGATATTTTGAAAAAGTGAGTTTTACTTTTTTACTTTTTGCTTTGGAAAGAAGAACCCTACAGGTTGCCAGGCTATAACCTTTTGCTTTGGGAAGGAGAGACTACGGGTTATAGCCTTTGCGATTGCGATGGACCTTTTCCTTTTAATTTTGTCACAGCTGGTTACGGATTACAACCGGTTAAATACCGGATCCGTAACCGATCCAGGCGGATATAATTATTTTTTATCCGCCCGGATCATCTGGATTTCTGGATTTTTAACCGGACCGAAAAAAAATCTGGTTCAGATGCACACCCTTAGAATGCTTTATTGGGCAGGACCGACAGGTTTAGCTAGAGGAAAATGGATTTTAATTTGTTCTGTAAAAATATGTGGACCAACTGCTTAATCTTGCAGATTGGTTTGAGGATTCTTCAGACAACTACCATCTTCATATTTTCTTTCTTTTTTTTTCTTTTTGCATTTTTTTTAAGAAGAGGACGGTACATCAATTTTATTGATTGCCCTCGTTTATGGCGAAGGAATATTGTGGCAACAAGCCAGATACTTGGAATTTACAAATATTCAATAAAACCACCCCAGGCATCAAAACCATATCAATAAAAAGCCTATACATTAAACTAAACAAATAAACCAATAACCAATCTAAACATGCTTATTTTAAAACAAAACATGCAAAAACAAGAGACCAACAAAGCAAACAAAAGACCAAAGAAAATTAAGTTTTGAGACTAGGGAGATCAATCTTGTCTAGCTGAACAATACCTCCCAACTGTCTCGAGAGAACTCCTTAATTACCGCTTCCCAAAACTCCCAAAGGTACCATACTGTACAATTACCAAAGATGATCCAGTTAACTACTATTTTGGAATCACATTTAATTTTCAAGTTAAAGAAACCCAACTCTTTACATAAAACCACTCCCTCAAGGAGGGCACGAAGTTCAGCCTCATTGTTCGTACCCTGTTCAAAGCAAGCAGAGAATGCACCTTTTACATTACCATATACATCTCGGATTGCACCACCTCCCCCACAAGAACTCGGATTACCCCTACAACTCCCATCAATATTCATCTTCACCCTTCCCAAGTTCGGTTTGCCCCACATAACTAAGCGTGGTTTGCGTCTATGAATCTGCACCATAGGAATGTTTAGAGAATCAAGCACCTGTGCGTTAATGGAAGAAACTGATCCAACTTTTGCATTTTCAACCAGCATTATTATGAACCACAGCTTAATAGAAAGTGACACCCTGTCAACATATTCGTTGATGCCTTCTATGCGCACCTTGCATTAGCGTTGCCAAAGCCTCTAAGTTATAATCGTTGGCATCAAACCAATGAGGACTCCCCTTTGAGAAGATTTCTTGGCCAATGAGAACCAGTTGAACACTCGCCCCCACCAAGTTCCTGCAAGCATAATTGGAAGCCCCATCACCATAGCAGCTCGATCCCAAATCTTCGACGCAAACTCCCCCGAACATAGAACATGCTCCAACGTCTCACATTGCCGAATAGTGCAACAATTACACCCGGAGGCCAATGATATTCCACATTGCTACACTCGAGAATTTATGGCTAAACAATGAAATCTTGCCCTCCACATACACAAAGAATTTTTTTTTGGCAAAAACTTATGCCAAATCTACTCCATTCCTAGAAAATTGCCGTGTTTCATGCGTATCACCTCCCACGCATTCGTTGTCGAGAACATTCCAACTGATGTCGGCTTCCAAATGAGGACGTCCATCCCAACTTTCCGTGTAGGTAAGCTACATAAAATCTCTCCCATAACCTCCATGCCAACCAAAGCCTCTAACTGATCAAAATCCCAACCAATTGCTTTCTAGCAATTTTTTATTTGAAGAAGAGGATTAGAAATCACTGACGCACGCAAACAAAGTGGTCTAGAAGCAAGCCATCGATCAAACCAAAAAGACACTCTTCCTTCTTTAACTCGCCGACTAATATTATCACAAACATCCGGCAGGACCTTCATCACCGATTTCCAAAACCTTGAGCAAGCTTGCATATTTTTTGTAAGAGAGAGGTGACCACGCTTCACATACTTAGCTTTGAAAAAGCGAGTGCAGAGATTATCCATAGACAACAAGTGCCACACAAATTCATATGAAGAGAGCATTGCACGTCCCCAAACTCCCTAAGACCCAGTCCCCCTTCCAAAATTGGCGAGCACATCTTGGACCAAAGAAACCATTTCTTATTTGCCTTACCATTAACATCACCCCAAAAGAAGGTAGATAAGATGGAGTTTATTTTCTTCAAAGTAACCTGCAGCACGTCAAGCACATCTAACAAATGAGTTGTCATACAAGAAAGAACATGCTTCAAAAGAACCAACGACCCCCTTGAGAAAGCAAATTAAAATTCCAACCCACCACCTTATTACGAATTTTTGGAACAAGAGGCTTAAGAAATTTGGCCTTAAGACGACCAGACACTAAAGGAACTCCAAGATAGATCACAGTGAAAGACCCTTCAACAAAGCCTGAACACCTCAATAAAGCACGTCGATGACACAAATTAATATGCTTAGAAAAATAAAGAGCATATTTCTCCTTGCTAATTTGTTGCCTGGACCAATATCCATAAAGCTCCAAGGTTCTCAAAAATGTTTGAAAAGACCGTACGTCTCCATTAGTAAAAATTAATAGGTCATTTGCATGGAGTAAATGTGAAATCAAAGATACTCCAATCGAATGGTAAAACTGACCAATACTCCATTCCACAAATTTTCGAGATAAAAGTGGAGAGAGAATTTCTTCCATAATAAAAAAAAGATAAGGCGAGAGAGGGTAGCCTTGCCGCAAGCCTCTTGAAGGTTGTCCTTTATAGGTTCCATTCAGCATAATAGAAAACCAAAGGGATTGAATACATTCCACAATCAGCCTGCAAAAACTAGCATAAAAACCAAAACCATTAAGAACCTCCAAAAAGAAAGGCCAATGTACTTTGTCATACGCCTTTGCCATGTCAATCTTCATCATGATATTGCAGCCTTGATTTTTCCTATTAATCGAATGAACCATCTCCTAAGCAAGCGTAATATTTTCAAAGATACTACGCCCATGAATGAATGCTCCTTGTTCCTGTGGAGTCAGCTTTGGTAACAAATTTGTCAACCTTTGAACCAAAATCTTTGAAAATTTTTTATAAGCCACCGAACAACGGTTTATGGGTCGAAACTTGTCAAAGCTCTTTGGGTCCGACACTTTTGGAATAAAAATAATATGAAGATGAATAAAACCTTGGCAAAGAAGCACCATTAAAAAAATCTCTAGCAGCTTCCACCACGTCATCCTTGACTCTCTCCTAACAAAACATATAAAACCGGAACCAAAGCCATCCGATCCAGGCAAACTATGTTTCGAAATAGAGAAAATTGCTGCCAGAAACTCCTCAACCGACTGAACCTCACAAAGCATTATATTTTCAGCTTCGGAAATCAGAGGATGAACCAAATCGGATATGTCTGCCTGTTGCACATTCAGCGTCGCTGTTAGGAAATTTTGAAAATGAGTCATGGCACCTTGGTGGATTTCCTCCAGTGTTGATAAAATAGTTCCATCCGAGAGATGCATGCATGACATAGTAGAAGACTTCCATATTTGATTCACAGAGGCATGAAAGAAACTAGAGTTTTGATCCCCCTCTTGTAGCCATTTCCTCTTAGCTTTTTGAGCCCATTGAGTTTCTTCCCTAGCCTCCCAACTGGGTAGCTCCATCTTAGTCATCAAAAACTCTGCTTCCACTTCGGGATCATGTCACTCCTGAAGTTGGAAATCAAGAAGCTCCAACTTCTCCTCTAACGCCTTAAGAGTGAGATCAACACGACCAAAAATATTTTTATTCCACAGTTTCAACGAAACCTTCAGTTTCTTGAGTTTTGTTGCCAGCTTGAACAACCCACTACTAGGTCCGGTTGACACCATACATCCTCTACAAATTTCAAAAAGGATTTGTGCAAGCACCACATATTTTGAAAATGAAAAGGAGATGGACCATACGAACCTCTCGGAAAACTCAAATGCACCACCATGGGACATTTATCATACTACTTTCTCATAAGATACTCCATATAAGCTGTCCCAAATAAGTTAGAAAAAGCAATATTTACAACTGCTCTATCTAGGCGTGCCCAGCTTTGGGACGATCCCTCATGTCCATTACACCAAGACATGCTTTTTTCTTGAAATCTCATTTCGACGAGGCCACAATTATCCAAACAAACATTAAAATCAGACATTGGCAACAAGGACCGTAGATTTCCCCCAATATGCTTAGCATCCAAGCGAATTGCGTTAAAATCCCCTACCACCAACCATGGGGACTCGTCAATACGAACATTTTCAAGTTTAGCCCACAAGCCATGGCACTCTAACTGAGTGCATTTCGCATAGACGAAAGTCACCAAAATTCGATAAGAAGCTAAATTCAGCCAACCTGTAAAAGCTTGATTGGTCATATGCACCACATCAAAATCATAAACATCCTTCCATAAAATCCAAACCTTACCACCTAAAGCTTCATTACAACAATACTTAGGAAAACCCAAATAACAAGCCAATCTAGGCATTTTCCTAGCATCTTGAAAGGGTTCCAAGATGCCTACAATCCACACTATGTTTTCTAATTAGACTCTTAAGTCGCTTCCAAGAACATCCCAGGCCATAAAGATTCCACACTAAAATTGTATCAATCATAAATTAAAGGTGAGGGTTGCAACTTGCTATGATTGCCGAACACCTTGCAAACACTGGTATTTACATTTGAATTTAGAACCATGATGATCCGAATCAGACTCATAGGCTTCTTCTTTTATCCCTGCTACCACGAGATCATCTTCCTCCCTATCTGACGTATACTCTCTAAAACCCTCAAGTTGCATACCAGAATTCCCATAACGAATCTCCATCTCCAGAACCTCAGACACCACATGACACTGTCCACCATTAACCACCCCATCAACAGAAAATCCTTGAAGGAGCAACTCTGACTCAAGCATTGCGGGTTCTAAAATACTTGAGACATCCATCTATTTCAAAGAGCCACACTTATCAACTAGTGGATAAGCTTCACATTCAATCTCCTTGCAAACCTCCTCTTCCAGATCAGTTGCATGCAATACTGGTTCTGTAACCAAGGCCTCAGCGCTCTTGCACCCATTTGCCACTACTTCCACAGATGATGAAGCATCACCCTGCTCCTTCATCGTAACCACCCCTACCTTTTTTGTTTCAGACACCACACGATCATTCTCCCCTTCCTTCAATGTGTTTTCCATTGTCTTATTTTTTTCTGTCATACCCGCTTGGCCAAAGGTTTTGGCATTGCCTTATCCCCCTCTGTTTTCCTCACACCAGCCTTACAAACCATCAAAGTATGACCCAGTCGATGACACTTAAAACAATAAAACCATCCCTCTCATACTTCACCTTCTGCCATATTTTCTTCGTTGCAGATATCATTATAGGAAACTCCTACATAGGTTCCTCCAATAGATCCACCTCTACACACATTTGTGCCCCAGATGCCCTAGTTTTATGGAGGGTGGCATTGTCAGTACCTAAATAATGGCCAAATCGAGTCACCAATAATTGCAAACAGTCTGTACGATATAGATGGAAGAGGCAGCCCTGGAAGAAAAATCCACTGAGGTGCAAGAGGAGATTCCTTCAACAAATCAAAGTCCTTGGTCCATCTGAATAATCGAAAGTTAGAACCACACATAGTCTGCCCTTCACGAGCCCAAGCAAAGAAATCACGTTTGCTTTTCATCTGAACAAGGACATGCAAATCATCCATAAAGCTAACAATATGAACCTTAAGCAATTCCCAACATTTCGCAACATTGGAACGTATATCATCAATGGAAGGCTGTGTATGAGAGAACTTAAGAACCAGTGCAAATTTCAAATCGTCCACAACCTTAGACATTTCAACCTCAGAAAAAACAAACGCATGCTCCCCATCAACCTCCACCGGATATCTCATCAGTAGCCTGAAGGAAGACTGCCCCGATGAGTTAGAAACAACTTGTGCAAACGTTTGCACTCCCTGGCTCGCGGATACAGCCCCTGCCAAGGGAGGGGGAGGGGCTGCCTCCATGGCCAAATTTGAAAATTTCATGAATCATGGGATAACCAAAAAGGTCTCCAAAACAGAATTCAAAAATCGCCAAAATCGCCTATCTCAAAACGTCTTTTTGCATTTGTAGCTGCTGACATATATATACTTTTCCCTTTGAAACACTCATGATAACAAATTTGTGGCCTACTGAAATCCTAATACAAGAGCCAAACAAAAACAAACCAAATTCATGTAACGGATTTGTGCATGCATTTAATCATGTTCAATTCTACTATTTCTGAATAAACCTTTTCTTGCTAACTTGCTTCGACCCTTTTTTTGTACATTGTTCTTAGGTAATTGCAGTAGAATTCCAACACATTGGAGTAGTTCATGTTAGCCGCGGGAAGGACAATCGACTCCTAGTTTAACGAACACCCTTGGCTCCATGGTTTATTTATTTATTTGGGGGGTGGTTATGATAACCCGTTATCAAAAACTCTTTTTACAGTCACTTTCGTGTACTCTTTACGCACTCCACTAATGTGATTGGTTACGTCACATTTTTTTAATATAAAATAACTATTTTACCCAATTATATCAATGAAGTGTGCAATGAGTACATAAAATTGATTGTACGTAGTAGAACTTACACACACACACACACACACACACACACATATATATATATAGTTAGCAAGATCCATTGGAAAGTAATTATTTACTACAAACGTACTGTAATTTTATAATTCCCTAAGAATTATGACATGAACTCAAGCAGAGATATTAAGGTAAGGAGAGAGTAAGTAAGGAACCATCTTATTTTATTATAATTATTCAAATAACATTACAACAAAGGAAACATATATAGGAAACTTCAGTTTATTCGAACTGTTTAATTAATGGTTCATTCATGTGGTTATTATTTTATATATTTCTATTTTCAGAACAGTTTCTGAAGATATTCAACTAGATTCTTGTCTACTTGGAAGGCCTTGGTGAGAACATCGGGATTGATGGGAGGCTCAGATCCGAAGGTTGCATTGGCTATGGTGATAACCCCCGGATTCTGGCTGCTGAGACCGGCAAAGACAATGGCATTGGATTTTCCGGTATTGAGCTGGAAGTGAATGAGACCAACTGGGAATACAAAGACATCTCCGGCATTTAGAGCTTTGGTGAAGAGGCGGTTTCCATCATCTCCGTTAGAGGTGACAAAGCCAACGTAAAGAGAACCTTCCAAGACGATTATAAATTCAGTGGCGCGAGGATGTGTGTGTGGAGGATTCAGGCCGTATGGTGCAAAGTCAATGCGAGCCAAGGATATGCCTAGGGTGTTGAGGCCTGGTAATTCATTCACAGCAACGGGGGTGACTTTCGACCCCAGTTGGCCTGAGGTGTCTCCGGCAACATTTAGCCCTGAGTAAAAGAAGTCTTCGGCTTTGACATCCTTTGGATCCTTGCAGAACTTTCCATTCACAAATACTGCATTCAGGAAAAAAAAAAAAAGAAAAAGAAAAAATTTTGTTACTATCACAAAGGAACAGTAAAACTTGCATCATAATTGAAATATCATGTTATGCAATTAACATCGCCTCCAAGCATAATTACAGATGAGGAAATCAGTAAAGATGCTTTAAATGATTCCCAAAAGAAGGTAGTATTAAGACTGTGTTCATACCAGCAAGATCGTACTTGTCGATTGCAACACAGAAGTCCTGAAGGGGACTAGGGTCAGAGGCAAAGGTGAGAGAGCAAGCCAAAGCCAACACAGCCACAGTTGCAAGCTGCAAGTACATGAGAACACTACCTTTCATCATGTTGGAGGCTGTCTCTAACTTTTAGTAAAAATTTTGTGTAGTATTGCTCTGGTGAGGGTTGAGATCTAGATACGTTGTATGGAAACATGTGATCTATTTATAGAGGGAAAAGCCACTGAACCAGTCTATGTTTTTGCTTGCACGGTATATAAGATTAGACTTGGAAAGTACTCTAGCTTGAGTAGTTATAATTAATCAGCCTTTTATTTTTTAGATCTTTTCTCCAACCACAACACACATGATGTTGAAAACCGCAACCAAAACTCGACCACTTCCAAACTGATCCTGGACTACTGCATGCAGTTCTAATGTGCTGTTTTGGCCAATTAAAAAAAAAATGTATTATCTTGTACTGTCTGATGATTTTGAGCATATTATATTGATCTAGGAATTAGGAAAATGCAGATCCTGTACAGGGGACGAAATTTAAATGTACTGCTGATCAGCACATGATGATCAAATGCTCTGAAAAAATTGATTTCTTCTTATCTCAAAAACAATTATTATTATTTTTTAATTATATATATATACGCCAGATAAAGTTTTTGTTGGTGGATACTGTTCAAAAGTCCAACATCAATCGATATCGGTTCATAATCTCAAATATTTCCATTCTAGAATTGACAGTACGTATTAAATTCTCGCGTTGATTCTTTCCTCTCCCTTTACCTATCTGCAACATCATATCGATCAAAATAAGTTGCCTGCAGGATTGTCAAGTGGGAATGGTACTTGCCATTTTTTCCCACCTGCACTACTTGACCATTTAGCCTCTAAGGAGCACATGACTGCCATTTTCTTAATTTTGTCCTTTTCAATTGTTAATAATAAATATTATGTTATTATGTTATTATCAATTGTCGACCTTTTACCTGCTCGGGGAACTTCAACAATCTAGATCACAAAGACATAGTCTCCTCGTAAAAACATATTAAAATATTTACTTGATATAATTTAATTTAAAATATAAATTTTATAAATCAAATCTTATTATTTATGTAACTCACATATAAAAATTATGTAGAAAATAGAATAACTCTCGTAGAAAAATTATGTTAGTTTTCTATCTAAACATGTTTTGAGTCTTTTAATGTACGTCTAAGATCATGTGATCTGCATCATGATGACTTTAGAGGCTAGGAAAAAATTAGAGAAAATGAAAGGGAAAAAGTGAGGATAGCTAGCTGCTCCTCTTTTCTTTTTCTTTGTTACTTTTCA
The DNA here is from genome assembly GCA_003123785.1 of Pterocarya stenoptera. Classification (NCBI taxonomy): domain Eukaryota; kingdom Viridiplantae; phylum Streptophyta; class Magnoliopsida; order Fagales; family Juglandaceae; genus Pterocarya; species Pterocarya stenoptera. The sequence continues at coordinate 39,436 of QEOT01008768.1, read as the reverse complement.
ACGTGCAATTAATGCTAAGCCTCCTGCTCGCGGGTAGATATCGCTGTATTTCTTCTTATTTTATTTCATGATTAAATAAATATTTTTTAATAATATTATAAATATTTTTAAAAAAATATATTTAAAAGTATTGAAAAAATACATATAAAAAAAGTAAAAAAAAAAAAAAAATCACACCAAAATAACGAGCGGAAATGAGCGGTGGCTATAGTGCTGTCTAAAAATTAAAGAAAATGATAATTACCACTGATTATTACAGTTCAGTGTTGTTGTTGGAATTTTTTATTTTATTTTTTTATTATTATTTTTTTTTAGTGATTAAGAAAATACTTTTTAATAATGTTGTGATTTTTTTATTTTTTAAAAATTATTTAAAAGTGTAGAAAAATACATATAAAAAAAATCAATTATATCTAAGTACGGCAACTCTCCGCAGAAGCTGGGAGCAGGGGACTGGACGTAGCACCGTCCTAAATGTATATATATCATGAACCTAGCTAGCTAGCTCGCTCGGTTTATTGTTATTTTTCCCTTTAGAGATCGACCACTAACGTCTAAGTTTCTGCTAACGTTGTCCGTCCGATATTTATCCAAAAATAGAGGTGGAGAAAGAAATTAGAATTAATATGATATATGTTAGGTTGTGTTGTCGACCTTTTACTTCCTCGGGGAAACTTCAACAATCTAGCTGATGATGATAAACACGACATCTGTTGCATTAAAAAGCGGTACATATCCGGAAATGTTGGATGGTCAAATCTGGAAAGATCATAAACAGCACAAATAATTGAAAAATACTCAAGACAGATATCATGCACGTACGTACCTAAGAACTTGCAATAACTTATCAAATTAAACCTAGTACGAATAAAAAAAAAAAAAAAAAGAGTGCATGGGCGGTGGATCTGATTTGTTAATTAAGCTACGTAGGTACCCACTCTTTATCTTATAATTAAGACCCTAAAAAAATTATTTATTTGTAATTAGTTAATTTTAGTGAAATAATTATTTATATTTAAAATGAGTTTATTTTAATTATAATTAATCTTTTTATCATAAATATCTATTTTTGAAGATGCTAGATCGGATGTTGGATGCATTATTAATAGTATAAGTACTACTGATTATCATTGGCCATGGATCGTGTCCTGCAATATTTGTATTCATGATGACTTGACAAGAATCTGGTTTTGGTTATCACATGGATCGTCAGTGGCACAGTGCATGCATGCAGCTGATAATTAGGCGTTAGAGCCTTGAAAATGGCTTTTATATGATCTTATTTTGACATATTCCTCCAGTTCTAATTAATTTAACTGGCTGGCCGTACTACATCGCATGATCATGATGATTTATAAAAGCCTGATGATCATATAATAAAACGTTCCGTTTAAAGCTGCATGCTTTGCTTTAAACTCCTAACTGTTTTAGAGTAATTACGTACTTGATCAATTTGGAAAATTAAATACTATATACATGAGTACTAGAACGTACCAATTATATATATGGAATTATTGTTTATTTAGAAATGCATAAACTTATCCCACGTGAAAATATAATATATATATATATATATATACAAACTGTACTTCTACGTACTCCTTCCAAAAGTACTAGCTCTAGCTAGTGTTGCGTGGGTTCCTCTCCATATCGTTCCCTCCTATACGAGGATGGTCCATGTGGGTCTATTAAGCCCATATGGAGAGAGAGAGTTTAGGCTCAGTTTAATTAAATTTGTTAAAATTTAAGTCCTACTGCTTCTATTAGCAGAAAAAGAATGTTAAAAAAAAAAAAAGAGAAAAATGTTTGAGAGATTAGAGAGAAAGAGACAGTCATAAAAAGAAAGTTCGTCCAATTTCAATTAGACGCTTTGATCAGAGTCCTTTGTGGTCCGATTGAGCTGAAGTTTTGCAAGTACGTTCACAACTCAATGCTCTATAATCTTAACGGTGGAGATCGGATTTGGAACAGTATTTATATATAGTGTTCGAAATAGTAAACAGTAACGCATCTCTTTGATTAAATCTCTTCTATCATACTGTTTGATTGCCAAGAAAGTATTTTCTTGAGATTATCGTTGATTGTATGCCTCTAGTGTTATCTAGTGAGAACATCTGTGTACACATCATTGTTGATAGTAGAAGGTTTAACTAGATTAGGTCCCGCGATTTTTCCCTTTGCGTTGAAGGGTTTTCCACGTAAAAAATTCTTGGCTCTTTGTGTGTTTGTGATTTTGTTTTAGATTATTTTTTATTAAATTACTTTCTAATAGATTCACACAAAGTGGGAGAGAATTATTTTTACTGTTTGGTAATTGATTTGGTTATTCCAAGTCGCTGTTAAGATTTCTCCCAACAGCTAGCTACCTGCACATTAATATCTCAATTAAAGAAGAAATATTAGAAATTAATTATTCAGGCCTAATTGGATGCAGGTTAGTTCAACAAAAACACTAAATGATCTAACTAACGATGAAAAATATACTAATAATTAAGTACCACTTAATATATATATATATATATAATGGCATAATGAGACTAACTGAGAATATATATCATCATCAATAGATCAAATCATTTGACTAATTAATAGACCATTCATTCATTTGTACGACCGAATTACAGAATATTGGAGTAACGTCACTGCTGATCCGATCGATCGAGCATCTACGACCTTTCCCTAGAATTAATACTTAAAATCATCAATTAATCATGTAACATTTCGAAAGGGTACTTATAACTTATAATGATCATCAAGAATTGCATATAGTTATAAGCATTGCATATGCAGCCACTTGATTTCACTGCTGAAAATTTCAGTGACAAGGATTTCACTGATCATGAGGACACGAGGGTGATCGATCAAATTGCTCATAGAAAAGCCAATTAGACGTTACAATTAAGTCCCGTTCAGCCACATTTTGATTTCAAATTATATCAATGTGAAGTTCATTAATACGGGGCTAGAAAATGGTTGATTTCTCAATATGTGCAAGCTTTCGGTAGTGGTTAGAGAATGTTCATCGATATCGATTAATTATTGAAATATTCATATCATGACTTTGCAAAGAGAAAACTAACATAGATCGACCAATTCTGTGAGTATTCCTCTCCATAAATAGACATGTTTCCCATTAAACATTTCCCACCCCTCTCACTATATATAGAGCAAGAGCATACAGAACACTGAAAGGAATACATCATAGCCTCAAAATATGATGATGAAAGGTGTTCCCAAGTGCCTTGTAACTGTGACCCTGTTGGCTTTGGGTTTCTCCATTGCCTCTGCCTATGACCCTGCTCCTCTGCAAGACTTCTGTGTTGCACTCAACAATTCAGCTTCCGCTGGTATGCTCACATCTTTTTTTATTATTAACACGATCGTGATGTTCTTTTTTAATCATTTGAATCATCCGGAATGTTTCTTCACGTGATCACATGTTATCAACCATTATTATATATGGAAGTGTACCCCCCTATATGTGAAAATAACACTACTTTTTCCTTGGTCCAGTATTTGTGAATGGAAAGTTTTGCAAGGACCCAAAGCTTGTCAATGCCAATTAATGATTTATTCTACTCAGGGTTAAACATGTCTGGAAACACCTCAAACCCACTCGGGTCGAAGGTCACTCCCATGACTGTGGAGGAATTAGCTGGCCTCAACACGCTAAGCATATCCTTGGCTCGGATTGACTTTGTCCCATATGGCTTGAATCCTCCCCACACACACCCTTGTCGCACTAAAATTCTCATAGTCATAAAGGGTACTCTGTACGTTGGCTTTGTCACGTCAAATGTAGACAATAACCATCTCTTCACCAAAGTTCTAAATGCGGGAGACGTCTTTGTTTTCCCATTTGGTCTCATTCACTTCTAATTGAATGTGGGAAAAAAGAATATGATTGCCTTTGTGGAGCTGAGTAGCCAAAACCCAGGAGTCATCACCATAGCCAATGCAGCGTTTGGATCAAAGCCTCCCATCAATCCAGATGTTCTCGCCGAGGCCTTCCAATTGAACAAGAATGTGGTCAACTATCTTCTGAAGCAGCTCTGGTGGGGCAACAATTAATAATTAATTGGAGAATTAATGTATGTAATATAATATGAACCACTAGACGGTACGGATAAAATTATTAATATTTCCTATGTACTATGCCGCCATGGAACAAATTATTATAATGAAATAAAAATGGTTGCTTAATTATCTTATATATTTTATTTATTTTATATATATGCACTTTAAACTCATTACAAAAAATCATATATATTAATTAAATTAGATATAAAATTAGAATTAGTAGATTATATATATAATATTTAATTGACCAGTTATTACCAATTTATTCAAAGTTAGTACCTTTTTTATTTTTTCTAACGTTCATGTATTTCTATTTCCTGATCTACTTAAGCATTATTAGTTTTGTACCCAATGCATGCATGCATTCACAAATTTTGTTGAATTTTAAAAGAAATTAAATGAGCCAACTATATATACCATTTGATAACTGGGGTTATTTTGACGCACTATATATATATATATACACACACACACACACACACACACACACACACACATATAGTTGTTGATCTCTTTCTTTATTCAAGCACAATATATGAAAGGAGACTATATACGCACTACAAGAAAATCGGTTATTTGCGGCGCTACAAATCGCTGCAAATAGTACCCAAAATCGCTGCAAATAAGTATTTGCAGCGATTTTTGCGTGCCGCATCTTCGTCGCAACTGTTGACTCACTTTTAACTTAAAGCAGTGAAATACAAATATCGTCGTGAAAATTTTTTATTTACAGCGAATTTTTTCACTGCAAATAACTTAATTTACGTCGCGAATGAACGTTATATTTCACTTCTTTAACGCTGCAAAAAAATATTTACAGCTTTTTCAATTGTCGCAAATACCTAAAATATCGCCGCAAATGTCAATCAATTATTTGCAGCGAAAAATAGGACATGCCGTAAATAAATTGTAGCAGCGACTTTGATGTCTGCCGCGAATAATAATTCGTTGTAGTTTAATTTTTGCAGCGGACAAATATCGCGGCAAAAAATTTTTCCGGCGATATTTGTTCGCCGTAAAAAAATTTTACACGTTTATTTTTTTGCGTCGAAGTTTATTCGCAGCAAAAAAGTCTGAAGATTCACTAGGCCTTTTCGCGGCGACTGGAACTCGCCACGAAAAAGCCTTTTTGTTTGCAAATGTAGTTTGCAGCGAAGTAGAAATCGCCGCAATTCTTTCTGCTATAGGCAGCATATAAATTTGTTTTTTTTTAAGATACCTAATGTCCTGGTTCAAGTCATTTAATTACAATATTACCAAATAGTAGTACTATACATCATAAGATACACCAAATATTACTTTAATCCAATACTTGTAATCATAATATATAGTATATTTATATAAATTCAATGATCCATTAATATCCAATAAATCTTCAGTACATCAGCCAGCCCCTTTAAAAGTGCTATACACTGGCATATGGTACATTAATGGAAGGGAATTAAGTACTATAAATGGGAGCAGCTAATGTCTCTTACAAGGTTTAAAGTACCACAAAAACATCCAAAATACAAATGTACTAGTTAAAACAAATATGAAAACAAATGGTGGGTGGAGTCCATCCGCAACTTCGCACATTGATCGTTGATTTGTGATGACCAGGTGATTGAGCGGCAAAGATACAGCTGTCCAGAACAGGGTTATCAAGTACACTGCCTTCTACATTCACTAGGCAAAAGAAATCTCCAAAGTGACAACTTTTCTTAACATAAGTTGCACACAAACAAATATTATAGCAGAAATTTTATGTAGTTGCAAAAATTCTTTTATTTCTTGCATGTTATGAGCTACCATGCATTTTCCCTTCTATTTTGTTTTCACACGTTTGCATGTAATAAACTAATTCATTATAAGAAATAGGATGAATTTGTATACATGGTTTCAATATATATATATATATATATCAAGCTGGCTTGCCATTCTCATCGTAAGAAATATCATTATTAATTGTATATATAAGATCATTGCTAACCAATGATACACATGCACTTTATATATATATATATATATCTTAATTTCTATATTTCAATTCTTTTCTTCAATTTCAGATAGTTGAAAACTACTTAATTTGCTTCATGTATAAAGAAAAATAATAATAACAACAATAGCAATTTAATTAGTATATGTCAATCTATTAACATCATAAAATATCAAGAAATACAATTAATGTCAAAAATACACATTAGATGGCCGGGTAAAGTACTGTAACTTTTAAATCATGCACCAATGGCAAATCAACTTAAATTACAGATAATGAGATAACACTGCAAGAAAATGGGTTATTTAAAACCTTTTTTTACATTCTAAACTGGGTTTATCCATATTATTAGTCACTTTTTTTTCCATTTTCAAATGCAACCAGCATTCCCATATGCTGCAAAGTAAACCTCAAGATCACAATGGACCAATAAAAAATCTCGACAACCGCAAAAAATATATATAGCCTCATGTATGTTTGGTCAAATTGGGAGCATCCCTACAATCATTTATAAACCCAATGCCACCTAGCAAGTAGCCAATGTATGAATTACACAACATAGTTCCAATAAATGCATATTGCATAAATCACACAGCAGATTTTCTTGTACCAATCTCTCTAATCCAGAAATATTGCCTGAACACAATCATACACCACAAAAATCTGAAAGGGATACAAACAATGTGATACCTTTTGACATGTGTCTCAGTGAAACTCCTCCTTTCTAGGTGCCCTGTGGAAGTACAAGTAACCTCCAAAAAGTTAATCTGATCCTTCTCCAAGTGCATCTATGCCTTCCTGATATGCCAAAGAGAAATTAAGGCACTTAAGTCGCTAATTGGTTGGATGCACCTAATAGATCCAAATTCTCTCCAGAGAAAAACACAAGTGATTACCTGAACAGTGAAGTGAAACTCATGATGACGAGTTCCAAGATAATCTGCCACCTCCCTGGCAGCTTTCAAATATGGAGAACCCTGAATATTAGAATAGGCAAAAGTGAAAGAGATCATCATATATGTACTCTTTACCATTAATTCTAGAACCAGAAAAAAAACAACAACATTTGTTTTAGTATTAATACAAGAAATTTGTAGTATCATTGATCGATGATCTTAAAATGCCTGAAAAGATGCAAGAATATCGAGTACCCATATATAGATCAAAATAAATCCAAGGAGGCCGTTGTTTACAGGTTTTAAATCACCTATATATAATTAACCACCGATAACTAATCGGTTTCAAAAATAATTAAGTACATGGATGGTAGCTAGCTAGTGACATTGGAGTACAAAACCAATTTTTAAAGCAAAAGTTTCTACGATTGTAAATTGGTACCATGATCCAATTTACAAGAGAAAGTAAACATAGCAACCACCGTGAGATCTTAGAGCCCCCACGCCCCAGGTAGCTAGGCTATAGCCACTATGGGATAGCCTTTAGAAGTGCTATCGCTATTTAATATAAGCATATATGCCAAAGTCATGAGGAGGATTTCATTTGAAAATGTTTTGTCTTATATTTTCATTATTTAAAATATAACTTATCAACTTAAATTGATTGAAGTTGAAGATTGATGCAATTGGATTCAAATGAAGAGGCTTGATGTTCACATGAGACATTGGGGAAAAAAACTCAAAACCACTCCAATTTGATTGTTCAACTATGGCTGTCTTTTTAGAGGAACCAAATAACCACTCAAAACCGCAATCGCCACAATAATATATATGTAAATAAATATGAATTCAAATGAGCAAATATTGAATAAACAGTTTTTTTGTGACCTCTAAATTATACTTCAACTTACAACGTTATCATTTAATTCTCAAAGGACTGTCATATATATATATATATAAAACCATATATGAACAAACTTAATGAGAAATTACATACACTATAGATTGTCTCTGCCAACATATATATCATATTTAGCATTCTTCAAATTATAAGAATGACCTAACAATATCCAGTGGCATAAATAGTTTCTTATCTCACACATTATTAATCTAAATAATGCCAAAAAGCATTTTGTCATATGTCTCTTCTAACATATATAGGACACACCAAAGAGAATAACAATATTCGCTATGTTAGAGAGACAAACAAGGAATCAAACATGTTGACCAAATGTTTAGCCATTAATGTTTTCCCCCTTTTGCAGATACATAATTTTTTTTTTCTTTTGGGCGTCTGGGGAGGGGGTCAGGCAGAGCAAGAAAGCAAGACAGTAGAGCTTATTAGATCTGTCCTTGATCATGTTTTGGGTGACATACAGTCTCCAACAAAACCACAGCAC